>JASAMW010005167.1:0-89440 GCA_030247985.1 Epsilonema sp. ZAB3_2
GGGTCGAAGCAATATTGAGACAGACAAATGGAAGCATCGCTCTCATGGTTGGCTCCTGATGCTTCTCCACAGAAGTAGATATTATGCCCATATTACTTCTCTGGCACCCTTATTACGATTAGTGTTGAAACTTGGAAACGCTCAATTGTGGGTGGCAGAGTAAGTGAGAATACAGCGAGTTCTACGTCAAATGGGAACTGAGGGACAAAACTTTGCGTCTCCTTCATCCTATTCCATTCAACGTTCTCTATTCATCAAAAGCGCACATCACGCAGATATGGTAATCCATGTAACGTAGGCCCATGCATGTGAATGCGTACGTATCAGAGCAGAAGTAGAAGAAGGAGAAAGAGAGAGAGGTGCGTTCTACAGGGTGTCTTTTTTCTCATGGATGATTTTGATTGCCAATTTCAACAGGTTACCCTGTACCGATTTCGCTCAAATTTTGCCCACATATTTCCGAGCGTTTACCATTTACTTGATAAAAATTTCGAGTTGAAATGCTGCACTGGCAGTGAGAATTACAGCGGAGAAAATGAGATCACAATTTTTCAGCATTTTCACCATACTATTCGACTACGGCTACAATTCTTCCATCAAGATATCGAAAAACATGGCAAATGGCAATACTGCTGCATTTTTTCGAATGGTACACGGCTTTGGATTGTCTTTGTAGACCCTTTCCATCTTTCCACCCCATAAAGAATTCGGGAGTAATCAAATCTGATGATTATGGCTCAGCAGCTGATGATGCAGCACTGAGGAGGCATGAGCAGCACTAGACATGCCACTAGACATCTCTAAGCAATGCCACCATCACTGTCAATGTTTTTTGTCCGTTTAGGATGTAGGTTCCATCTAGTTGAAACAATTTTGCTCCTTGGAAAGAGCCGTTGGGATCCAACAAACATCTTTCAATCATTTGACAGTAAAAACTAGTCCTCTAGCTGAGGCCCTTGACAATATCTCAGGCTGGATTGATAAGTGGCAGATGAGCATCGCAACAAACAAGTGTGTCGTGCTTGGTATGGGCAAGAAAAACCCTAGGCGTGACTATTACATGCAAAATGCAAAGATACAACGCGAAATCTCCACTCGGGACCTAGGCGTATTAATGTCGAGCAACTTGTCCTTTTCTGAGCATTGTGCTCGGATTAGCAACCTCGGTTTAACAGCTGTAGGCAAACTTTTCCGCGTTTTTTCTTCCACTGACTGTTTTTTGCTTGCACGGGCATACTGTATTTTTGTGCGGCCCATACTCGAGTCTTTTTCGCAGGTGTGGAGCCCTCACACGAAGAAAGATATTCGCCGACTCGAACGAGTACAGATACGCTTTGTGCAACGTCTGTGTGCTAGGTGTCGAGTAATGAATTACCAGCATCCATACCCATATGTGTCTTATTCATATCGAATGCAGTGTAAATTTTTTGGACTCCACAGCTTAGAGTATCGGCGTATGGCTCATGATCTAAACTTTTGTTTCAAATTATTGCGTGGTCAAATAGCTGTAAATAGTGAGAATTTTCTATCTGTAAATGCAAACAAGACTAGGGCTGGTACTCATAGCAAACTAACCACTAAGGACGCAAACCTTGATGTTAGAAAATATTTTACAGCTTTCGTATTGTCAACAGTTGGAACCAGCTAGATAGGCGCACCATAACTTCAAACTCAGCAGGGTCATTTGCAGCGTCCCTCGAAAAACATTCAAAAATTGAGCGCTTCCTTCGCGTGTACACATTCTAACATGTGTCCTTTGGGCTTATGTACGTTGGTGTCAAGTCAATTCAATATTTACATACTGTACACGGTACCGTGTTTTGTTGACAGATACAATACTTGTTTTACTTTATTGTTATGTTACATAAATCATTCCGCACCTAAGGTTTGTACAGTACATTCTGTTGGTCTACTACTCTACTGTACGTACAGTGCTGCATGTAGACTGCGGTTCGTATTCTGTGCTGCTGGTGTGTTCTTCCCTTATTGCACATTTGTGCGAATAAAGGTTTTTGATTGATTGAAAAGGTTGAAAAGTAAAAAGAAAAAGCTCAAAATTGCCGTTGTGAAAGGAAGGGGATAATTCTGAATACCAATACAGCATTTCACCTTGAAATTTTTACCAAGTAAATGGTAAACGGTCGGGGATATGTGGGCAAAATTTGAGCGAAATCGGTGCAGGATAACCTATTGAACTAAGGCAATCAAAATCATCCATGAGAAAAAAGACACCCTGTACATGCAACCATTCTATCTTCACTGCCGACTTCACAAAGGTCAATTGAGGTGCGTATTACGCAGGGTAAGGTGACAACTTCCTCCAATGTCGAAGGTGACATTCCACCATGATCGCAGGTAAAATTACTCTGTGGCACAAGATACGCATTTGTAAATAAATACCGCCGTTAGCCCGAAACTTTGCGCGGAGCGGAGCGGAAAAAAGATACAAAAGTTTACAAAGAAGATACAAAATTCGGGAATAATGATCAGAACTCAGAAGACATTTGTCAGAAGACGCAAAACATCATCTATTGCTTTGATCACATGAAAAATAGACGCTAGTGATTTGGACGGAGCAGATTTTCTATGGGGTTGACGAAAGATTATTACCGCTATCTGTCCGCTGGAGTCACCAACGTTGTCGCCACTCCCGAATGCAACGTGATCTGCGTCAGCCAACATATTGTAGCTGTAGGAGCCTGCGAAAACGTCTATCTATGGAATTTACGAACGGGAGATAAGGTGAGTTGATTTGATTCATTTTGCTTTGTGGCGGCTTTGTTGAGTAATCTAATTGTACCTACAGTATGTACCTACGTACTATCTGACTGATCTAATTGCACCTATACGTACTGCGCGCGATAACATGTACGTAGTGTGCGTTGTGCACACATGTCGTGGGTGTGGTTGAACGTGTCATTTGTACTTACATCAAGATAGTTTTTAGTAAGGTGCTCGCATTTTGTTTTTTTTTACGGTATGTACAGTACGTACGGTACGTACGGTATGCGGTTTTTTTTGCGGTACGTACGGTATGTACGTCTACGTACAATGCGTACTCGTTGACACACACGCTGCAAATGGGCGCTACCTATGCTACTGTACACTACACGTGAGTACTTTTACGCTACGTGATGTATGTAGGTGGGAGAACTGAAAGGTGACAAGTTGGTGACCTGCTTGGAGTATTCCGCTTCTTCATTGAAGCATAAGCAGCAGCAGCAGCATTTAGCGGTGGGCTATGCGGATGGTACGGTGAATATTTTCGATGTGCAAGATCCCAGTGAACCGCGCCTCATTTTTGCTGGGCATAAAACTGGCGTTTCTTCACTCTGTTTCAGTCCTGACGGCTTGCAGCTTGTCAGCGGTGGAAAAGTACGTACTTCTAGAAGTTGTTAGGGTACTGTGGAGTAACCGGCCACCTAAGCTCTTTTGAACTTGCTGTTTCAGCAAATGAGGAACCAAATAGCTCACTTGAAAGAGGAGAGTTCAAGGAATCGGTTGCCATCATAATTGTCTCAATCGGTCCATTGGATGCTGAGATATAGGCAGCCCTGAAACTTCAGGTGGCCGGATTTTCCCATGGCCGGGTTTACCCCATGCTACCCTGCCTACTGTGGTCTTTGCTTTATGAGTGCATTGATTGATGTATGTTTAGGATACACTGGTGATACTATGGGATATTGTCAACGAATGCGGCGTATGTCGTTTGAATGGGCACAGAGGTCCAGTAACTAGAGTTCGCTTTGCTGTGGGCGGCACTGTCATTGTCTCCAGGTAGCGTCGTGATACGAAAGAAACACCTCTGATTTGCGTTATCCATGCATTTCCCATCATTTAGATCCACTTTGGACCCAACCAAAGGATCTGCAGTAACTTGTGTTCCATTAAGCGTGGTCCCGAAGCGAACGAAGATACGGTACGTTACGTACGTAGTAAAAACAAAAGCGACGACGCGCGCGTTCGCGACCGTATCTTCGTTCGCTTCGGGACCAGGCTTAATGGAACACAAGTTACTGCAGATCATTTGGTTGGGTCCAAGGTGGATTAGCCGCACGAGGGACAGGCTCCCGAAGCGAACGAAGATGCGTAACGGATTACGGTAGGTTACGTACGTAGTAAAAACGAAGACGACGACGCAACGCGCACGTCTTCGTTCGCTTCGGGACCCTGTCTCTCGTGCGGCTAATGTAAATGATGGGAAATGCATGGATTTGCCTTGCATCTCTTCCTTTATTGTTTTACAGTTCGAAGGATTGCACGATCAAACTGTGGGATCTGAGCAGTCGGCACTGTTTCTTCACATTGGGCGATCACAGGAGCGAAGTTTGGGACTTTGTCCTCAGTCGAAAAGACGCTTTTCTTATCGCCGGAACCGCCGAAATGCAGCTGATCGTGTATGCCCTGCGTTGGCTGAAGAAAAATGACGAGGCGATGGATGAAGACCCCATTTGGGATCAAGACCTCTGTTCCGATGTTAAATGTCTGAAATTGGACGAAAAGACAGCGGCGGATGGGGAAAATGAAGCCGAAAACAATCAGGATAATGTACGTTCTGTACATAATTTGACATTTTTGCTAGTGTAGCGTAGCCGGGGCGGGGGTAATTCGGGCCGCCCGAATGCTACTCCAATTAGGAGACCGGCGAATGTACAACTCACCACGGCCACCTATTCTCCCTTTCCAACTGGAAATAAGGTCTTGAGCACCCCCAGCTTTGCACCAAACATGCCTCTTAACTTTGTTGCCTTTGTTTCATGGCCCGTGGTTTTGATTTGATGTGTTTTAGGCCCTTGTACGATGCAAGAAGCTCGGCTCTCTCCTGCGGCAAAGCAAAGGCAGAGTGACTCAGCTGTCGCTGAGCACAGACAAAAATCTAATGATCTGTCAGGTAAGTACCTGCGGGATAAGAGCAGTCGTTAAGATTGTGTCTTGGTCTCTTCTGTAGATGCATGGGTGCTGCCACTTTGCAGGGTACCGGTCCTTCTCTCGATGTGTACCAGTTGTTCAGTCGCGATGAAACGCAGCAAAGAATTCGAAAGAAGCGGAGGAAGATGGAAAAAAGAAAGCAGAAACTACAGGAGGATGAGTACGTACTATGCATACTTATACTACTTTTTTCTTTCTCTAGCTTGAGTGCCTATTCGTTTTACAATGGCTTTGTCTGATCATGTTTTTTTATTTAGCACCATGGTGAAGAAGGACGGTAGCGGAGAGGAGATGCCGAGGGCTTCTTTTTCCTCTGCTTCTGACGTCCTGAGCGATTTGTCGAGTCGCTGCTTGAGGTTGGGCGAAGTTCGAGTGACTGGTGGCAAATGTCGCGGATTCACCTTCCTCTCTTCCTCTGCAACTCAGTGGAAGGTACTGCACGCAATTATACATGCCCAGTATACCAACATTATGTCCATGTCGTGTTTACATTCAGTCGTGTGGGGTAAGTCTGGCCACTCCATCTTCTCCTGTTGCTTGGGAAGGTTGGAAAGAAGTGAGCAGCGTAGTCAAATGGTTTTCGTGCTTTCACTTGCCCGAAGGTTGCACAGTTACTCTTATTCGTTTGTCGCCTGAAAACTGGGGTGACCCGAATTACCCCGGATTACACTTGCGTATCTGTAGTATCTACTGTTTCTCCGTGTATGTAAGTAAACACGTTTAGATTGCGTACATTCTGAGCGAGAACGGCGTGGGGTTGGCGCGTTTGACTCTGGCCTCCTCGGCCAAGCCGCCCGCGCAGTCACAGCAGCTGTCCATTGCGGGCGTGACGCGCCTGCTGCGCTCTCGTGGTCACGACTCGGCGCGGATGCGCTGCGTCTGCTTCTCGCACGACAACGCCGCGCTGCTCACCGGAGCCGCGGACGGACTGAAACTCTGGAGTCGAGAATCCCTCCTGCCCCTGAGAAGTCTCTCCGTGTCCGGGGAGGTACTGTGCGCTCTCTTCGTTCCTGGAGATCGCCACTGTGTGGCGGGAACAAAGGTGAAGTAGGGTAGCGTCGGGGCAAACCGCCCATGGGGGAAAACCGCCCACCTTTGGCGTTTTTACCCCCATTCAAAACAAGGCCCTCGAAAATGTACATCGGGACACTTCTGCCTCTGTTTCTTTCTTCCTAGCCATAACTTGACAACCTATTATAGGCCTGATGGAGGTAAAAGCGCCATTGTTGGGCGGAATTCCCCCATGGGCGGTTTTACCCCACGCTGCCCTATCATGTGGGGTAGCATGGGGAAAGTCGGAATAGGGTGAAGGCCCGTTCACAACGAACACTGATATCGACGTCAACGCAGATATCGACGTTCAACGCAGATATCGACGTTCGACGCAGATATCGACGTTCAACGCAGATATCGACGTTCAACGCAGATATCGACGTTCGACGCAGATATCGACGTTCAACGCAGATATCGACGTTCGACGCAGATATCGACGTTCGACGCAGATATCGACGTTCAACGCAGATATCGACGTTCGACGCAGATATCGACGTTCGACGCAGATATCGACGTTCGACGCAGATATCGACGTTCGACGCAGATATCGACGTTCGACGCAGATATCGACGTTCAACGCAGATAATGGGAAGCTATAGTCTGGCCAATAGCAGTTGGCACCTGGACTCAAGGCGAGTTGCGCAGTTTGCATGTACTTCTGCTAAATAGGAGTACACGAAGCGTGGACAGAAATCCGCATTTGTAAATCTATTTTACGCAACGCGCCTTGAGTCCAAGTGCCAACTGCTATTGGCCAGACTATACTCAAATCTTTATTTTTCTCCAATAATAACGCCGGCACAGATGATGATGTTGTTTTTATACGTACGTACGTATTTCCATCAAGTTTTCGTCGATGTTTGCTACTTTTTTCTGCGATCGCTAATATCTGCGTTGAACGTCGATATCTGCGTCGAACGTCGATATCTGCGTCGAACGTTGATATCTGCGTTGAACGTCGATATCTGCGTCGAACGTCGATATCTGCGTTGAACGTCGATATCTGCGTTGACGTCGATATCAGCGTTCGTTGTGAACGGGCCATCATTGGTACAGGGTGATACACACCTGGACACTAAGCTAGTCTCAATCATGGAGGAAAATTTGCCAGCTCTGCCAGGGAATCGAGAACCCTTGACCTCTTGCGTTCCAAGCGAGCGCCCTGAACCATTTGACTACACACCTGGATGACCTCAGTCACACAAATTCCCCTTTTGATCATGACAGCTAGACTTTGATCAACCCGACTGATGGCCCGTTCACAACGAACGCTGATATCGACGTCAACGCGGATATCGACGTTCGACGCAGATATCGACGTTCAACGCAGATATCGACGTTCGACGCAAATATCGACGTTCAACGCAGATATCGACGTTCGACGCAGATATTAGCGATCGCAGAAAAAAGTAGCAAACATCGACGAAAACTTGATGGAAATACGTACGTACGTACGTACGTACCAAACAACATCATCATCTATGCCGGCGTTATTATTGGAGAAAAATACAGATTTACGTAGATTTCCATAATCTACGTTGAACGTCGATATCTGCGTCGAACGTCGATATCTGCGTTGAACGTCGATATCTGCGTCGAACGTCGATATCTGCGTCGAACGTCGATATCTGCGTTGAACGTCGATATCTGCGTCGAACGTCGATATCTGCGTTGAACGTCGATATCTGCGTTGACAGCGTTCGTTGTGAACGGGCCATGACGGACTTTGTAACTACTGTACGTAATACAGCTACTGTAGGTCGGCTGCTGCCCCGGATTAGGTTGCGAATAGTTCACCTAACTGTTTTGATCGTAAGTTAGATGGCGAGAAAAGCTTGATGTCCTTCTCCCCCCTCCAAGCCACCATATATTGGCCTGTTACGTACAGTTTTATTATGACTGTTGCTGGTTTTCAGACTGGTGAATTACACCTGTTTGACGTTGGAAGCGGTGAGCTGCTACAAACGTGCACCAAAGGACACAAGGGTGCTGTGTGGGGCGTTGCTCTGACTCCTGATGGGGTGAGTTGGATTATGGTGTAGGTATGTGCATAGGTAGGTCTACTTACAATTGTTTGGTTTTCCAAGGCGATAGTAGTGTGTTTAGAAATCGATGACTTCTTGTTCCGCTGACAAATCGGTTGCTTTCTGGGATTTTGAGCTGGTGGCAGAGGCAGACGACAGGTGCGTGTGTGTTGCTGCTGTCTATGCTGGATATTTGTATGTACAGTACATGGTACGTACTTACTGTACATATACTTTCGTTCATTGTTCTACAGGCGGCGATTGAACTTGGTGCTGTCAAGACGCCTGCAGTTAACCGAAGACGCGCTCTGCCTAGCTTTTAGCCCAAATGACAAACTGTTGGCTGTGGGTCTAATGGATAATACTGCTAAAGTTTTCTTTGTCGATTCACTCAAGGTACATTATACCAGGACAGGCTTGCCTTCATTGAACGGGTACTGCCGTTCGTGGTATGTAGAATAAATAGTAAAATAGGGTACTATGGGGTAAACCCGGACACCTAGTATATCTCAGCAACCATACGACCGATTGAGACAAGTATTCTACCAATCGATTCCTTGAACTCTCCTCTTTCACATGAGCTACTATGTTCGTCATTTGCTGAAGCGGCAAGTTCAGTAAAGCGTTGGTGTCCGGGTTTACCCCGTGTCCGGGTTTACCCCACAGTACCCTAATGCTTTTGCTTTCCTTATTTTCCAGTTCTTCCTTTCTCTTTACGGTCACTCTCTACCGGTGCTCTGCTTGGATATTAGCAGCGACAGCAAATTGATTGTCACGGGTTCCGCGGATAGAAACGTGAAGATTTGGGGCCTCGACTTTGGCGACTGTCACAAATCGATCTTTGCGCACGACGACAGGTATGCTCTTTTTCTTAGCCGCTGTTCGCATTTTTTGTTAACGCAGTCGTAAAGCTGTGATTCGGTATGTTTTAGTGTCACTTGCGTGAAATTTGTACCGAAAAGTCATTGGTTCTTCTCTGCTGGAAAGGACGGCGTTATCAAAGAATGGGACGCGGACAAATTTTACAAAATACAGACACTGAAGGTATGTGACAGTGTTACCAAAAGCATTGCTATTTCTCACTGTACAGTTTACGTACAATTTATCGATACGACTATGGAATACCTACTGTGTGGCTTTGCAGGGTCACCATCAAGAGATTTGGGGCCTAAGCCTGAGTCAGACGGGTGCATTTTTGGCCAGCGTGTCACACGATCGTACGTTGCGCATTTGGGAGGAGACAGAAGAATTGCTAGTGTTGGATGAAGAACAAGAAATGGTGAGCAGCACACTGGAAGACATTTTCAGACTTACAGTATAGCATAGTCTGTTGCAAAATTGGTCAGGAAATTGGGACGCCCCTTTCGCTCGTTTTTCCTTTTTTGGATGAAAATAGCTTCTGCCTGTGCTCTTTAGGCCTATTTCATTTTACAGCCCCTCGCTTTTTCAGACAGGGTAGACGGCAAAGCTAGATCAATAGATATCGGCTAAGCCAGTCCAAATTTGTTTTTTTATCTAAATTGAATAAACTTTGGGTGAGCTCGAGAGCACTCTGCTTATCTTCGCTTTCTCTGTACACGCTTGGCTTGAGTAATGTATCTGTTATATCTTGAAACGTACAGATATAGTCGTCCTCGTCATGTACGTACGTATTGTCTGCTACATCAAAGAAAGGGAGACAGTGGTACGTATGTTATGTATGTACGTACTGTATGTTGATATGGTCGTACGTTGCATCCAATTGACTTGTTCTGAAGGAAGGCATGCCATGCAATTTCTATTAGCCTCTTGGGATTTCGCAAATGAGGCATTTCGCTTTGCCCAGGAGCTGACAGAGGATGTACATAGCTGTTTATGTCATTCCTATATTTGGAATAGGTTTTTGTTTTCTAGGAGAGAGAAGAAGAGTACGAGAAGGAGGCCTTAACCCAGCAAGATGATGTGGTATGTCTTGCTAATAGAGACAATTTTGTGCATGATTGATGTTGCTGGGAATGGCAACAATTTGTCGGTCTAATGAGTGTTCTTTTTAACCAACTTTTTTTAAGGTGCCCGGCGAGACGCCAGGAGAGGCTGGGTTGGCGGCGCGAAAAACTGTGGATACTCTGAAATCGGTACGTATGAATATGAATTAACTGGACACACTGACATCTTCATTTTTGCAAAACTGCAGCTTCTTGGCATGCAAGTAAGTAGGAGTACCTATTTGTTATAGACAGAAAGTGTGATGGAGGCGATTGATGTGATACGCGAGGAGCGAGCGGCTGTGTCCGACCCTCAACACAGCAAGCATCCACTGCTGTCGGCCATGGCATGCAAGAGCTTAGAAAGATTCTTGCTAGATATACTCAAGCGAGTGAGATCGAGGTATGCTCACCGTACAGAACGGATATGAAAGGGCCCATAATGAAATGTACCGTATATTGAAGGGGATAGTCAACAGTGCGTCTTTGACGTTGCAGTGATTTGGAAAAGTGCCTCCTGATGT
Organism: Epsilonema sp. ZAB3_2; assembly: GCA_030247985.1. Classification (NCBI taxonomy): domain Eukaryota; kingdom Metazoa; phylum Nematoda; class Chromadorea; order Desmodorida; family Epsilonematidae; genus Epsilonema; species Epsilonema sp. ZAB3_2. The sequence continues at coordinate 10,495 of JASAMW010005167.1, forward strand.
TGCCATTTGCCTACGTGCTGGATGTACTGAGTGCGCTTTGCACCTGTTTGGAAATTAATCAGGAGGTGGAGTTGTGCTCTCGAGTCGTCCTTTTCTTGCTCAAGTGAGCTTGTGCGTCCAACTACAGGGTGTTCACTTTGGGTAGACCATGTCGTTTGGGGCTATAACTGTGGAACCACAAGGGTTAATGAGCTGAAATTTTTCCTGCAGATACCCAAGAATATGCCTAACCTTGTGTGAAAATTTCGTTCCAAAACTCCAATCTGAATATAAGATATTGGTACCTCAAGTTTCGACCACGAAAATCATAAAGTTTTGAATCGCAAGTCTGGTGTTCAGAGAATTCTTGTGACATTTTCACCATAACGCTAGCCAACACCTGAAAACACCATGAATATTAATTTTTTCAGTTCAAGGGAACCTTCAGAGTACTAAAACACAGCTTGCCCTGAAGAAAAAATTTGAAATAACGAGTTGGGATAAGTCAGATAGGGTGAACACCAGGCTGCGATTCAAAAACTTGTGATTTTCGTGGTCGAAACTTGAAGTACTAATATCTTATGTTCAGATTGGAGTATTGTGACGAAATTTTCATACAAGGTTAGGCATATTCTTGGGTATCTGCAAGAAAAATTTCAGCGTTTTAACACTTGTGGTTCCCGAGTTATAATCCCAAACGACATGGTCTACCCAAAGTGAACACCCTGTATGTAGTGCGTACTTCTGTATCTACGTGGTTACCACCTATGTACTAACTTTCGTATGAATGTGTGGTTACCTTCATATTGGGTTAGCATACTTTGTGTGCATGTAGTGCATGTATACATTCAATACTCTTACGTTACAATTGCGTACGAGTCGCGGTGAGTACTTTCCAACATTACTAGGGCAATGTTTTCCTTCAGGGTAAACCATAATCAGCTGCTCAATTCGACTCAGGCTATTCCGATTTTGGAGAAATTGAAGTCGGTCGCGCCTAAGAGAGTGGAAGAAGCACGGGTAAGTTATCATTTCGCTTGGTCACGTCATGCATATTATCTAATGTGCGATTATGTATAATAATATCTTTGATTCCTTCCTCCTTCGCATGAGCTTGGCAACTGACTGATGTTTCAAAGTAGTATTTTGGCTTCTGTTTTCATATGCAGGATGTGATGGGAAAGAACCTAGCCGGTCTGCGCTTTCTCCAGTTAGCGCTGGAGGAGCGAGATGAAGTGGAATTATTTGCTGAGGCAACGCAACGATCGGATTCTACCAAGAAAAAGAAGAAAAAGAAGCAACAGCAGCAAGCCTACGTTGTCACCTTAGCCCAATGATAACAATAGCATTGTATGTGTGAGAGAAATGGGCATGGTTTGTCGAGAATAAAGGTGTCAAGCATTGATAGCCCTGTTTTGAGCTTCTGGTAATTGGAGCATGTTCATGACTCCCGCCATCGGTTCGGCGTATCCTGGTTGTGGTTGAGGGATGTATTGTATTATTGTGCGATGTTCCACGTTCTATGGCGGATCAGTACATATGTATGTACGTGACTGATCAAGCAGCACTGTGTTCATTGTATAGATAATTCCCAGCAGCGATGGAGTGTTTTTTGCGCAAGACTGGATGGAGCGATCAGCCATTTTCGGAGCCGAAGGTCGGTGAAACCGCTCTGCTGGATCATGTACGAAGCGTACTTATCAACTACCGCCCTGTGGTAAATATGTATTGTTTCGCGCCATTGGCGTTCACATTGTTGTTGGAAGCTAAATTGTTTGTGTGCTGGCTCATTGTTTAGCATGAGCTATGTTTGCAAAAGGGAACGTGGTTACTGGACAGCTCACCTGTTGTACGAATCATTCCGTTGTTGCGCAATGGCTAGCGGCGGCACCCAGTAGTCATATTTGCTCATATATTGACGATGCAGTAGCAACAAAAGTAGGTACGTTTTCGTATCTCTCGCAATTCTCAGATACGGATGCTATGTAAACTTGGTGATTGTCAATCCTGTCTGTCAATGCTGGTGATTTTCTGTCAACTTGGTGATTGTCAATACAGAATGAACCAGCGCATCTGTCTGTACAGTATGTATTATTGCACAGTACATACTTGGAGTTAGCTACACGCTTTTCTTGCTACTTTCAGTTTCTGTCTTTCAGTTTTGAAGCCAGGCGAATGATTTTCTTTGTATGGTCATTGGTTGCCGGTGCGCTGAACTACGCGAGAGAGCAGAAGCTGGCGGCCATCTTGAGTCGGCATTTCGGGCGCCCGTTGGCGCTACGCGGCGCCCTCCGATTCCGGTCTTCCCTGCCCGACGGACTGAAGAAAATGGCCTCTCTGCCGGATCTCTCATCGCCCGAGCATCATTCCATTCTCTTCGCTGCGGAAAGCTTCCAGATACTCTGGGATTTCACTCTCGTAAGAATTGGAACCTGCTGCATTTGTACCGTATTTTCCGGTGCTTAGCCCTTTCCCCCCATGCATAGCCTCATATTTGCAAAACATAAAAATGCCCAATGCGTTGCCCCATATGTACTGCGGGTACATGAAGTTACCTATATAAGGCTGGTCATTAGCTGGCATGACCACTCCTACATCAAGCTAAGATGCCTATAAGCCTGCTTGGGGATGTATTGTACTATTTCCTGTTTTGACCTCAATTTGCCCTAAAACACGTACTTTTGACCTAAAGAAAATGCCTAAATGCATAGCCCCATATAGGACCTAATTTTTGCATGGGGCTATGCACCGGTATATTTGCAAGATGCGAGATGTCCGCGTATAAAACCGTTATGTCTTCATGTTATGTGATGCAAGTCAAGTCTTGATTGATACCGCTTTAGCCTGTGCTCACCCCTTCCGCTTGGTCTTTGATTCGTCAGACATCGGTAGACGATGAAGAAGGAAATGCTAATGTTGATGATGAAGCTTTGATGCCTATTGCGGCTTCCTCCTCAATCTTCTTTCTGGCTTCGATCAAGGGCAAACAAAGCGCCTCCGCCTTCGCTGCTCATTCTTCTTCACTTGCACAGGTAAACAGCAGGTGTACATGTACATGCATACGTACGTACACATACGTTTCAAGAAACAAGAAAAAAGTTTCAAGGTGTAGTTTCAAGAAAGACTTCTTTTAGCGGCCTTTCAAGAAAATTGGCTTACTTTATCAAAACAGCAACTTATAGATTTCTGTACGTGTTCATCGCGTTCATTCTTCACTGACCAAAAAGCGTTGAATCCGCGAATAACAAACTTTAGTTCTGCTATTTTAGTACACAACTGTTCATGTTTATGAAAATTGCTACTGTAATTTACGTCAGATGTTTGTCAATATCAAGTGGCGCAATTTAATTATCCATCTATTTCCGCTCACACGGCAGCGGGATGCGGGGAACGCTTTTTCTGCGTCATTTCGGAGTTACATACACAGTACTATTGGTGTTTGCCCCGACTACTGTATGAGTTAAGCCGATTTTAAAACTCGCATGCCCTTCGCCATCCAAAAAGTCTGGAACATTGCCGAAACTGTTGTTTTCCGACCTTTCACTTTATGAAAACTGGGAGACAGCTGTGCTAAATAAATAGCTTGGCTTGATGAGCTAAATATCTGCGCCCGGAGTCAAGAGAGACAGTAGAGAGATGAGCTAAACCGCTTTAGTACCCTGAAGTCGCTATGGTAGTCATGGGTGGCTAATGAAAAGGGGGGTCTCGTCATAGTCTATACTGAGGGAGGGTCTCGTCATAGGGGGTCTCGTCATAGCATATACAGAGGGGGTCTCGTCATAGGGGGTCTCGTCATAGCTTATGTACAGAGGGGGGTCTCGTCATAGGGGGTCTCGTCATAGCTGAAACACAGAGGGGGGTCTCGTCACAGTTTATACATAAGGGGTCTCGTCCCCCACCTGGGGGGACATCCCCCGACTCGGGGACGTCGTCCCCCAACTGGGGGACGCTGGAGGCGACACTCAGCCACATTGTAGGAGGCGCCGCAAAAAACTCATAAACTTGATGTTTCAAGTTTATGTTACACCTGGGAGGTGAGCTCCAGGTCGGTATTTACCCAGCATTCTAAGGTGCGTGCAGAATTCTGTACACACCTTTTTGCCTGGGTAAACACCGACCTGTCTCAGGTGTAACATAAACTTGAAACATCAAGTTTATGAGTTTTTTGCGGCGCCTCCTACAATGTGGCTGAGTGTCGCCTCCAGCGTCCGGGGGACGACGTCCCCAACTTGGGGGACGTCCCCCAGATGGGGACCCCCATCACAGGGAGGTCTCGTCATGGGGTCGAGTCACTGGGGCCCTGTGACGAGACCCCCAATGACGTGACCCCGTTTGCCCAGACCCCCCTATGACGAGACCCCCCTATGACGAGGCCCCCCTATGACGAGACCCCCTATGACGAGACCCCCTATGACGAGACCCCCCTATGATGAGACCCCCCCACCCTGTGTATAGGCAATGACGAGACCCCTATGACGAGACCCCCCTCAGTATAGACTATGACGAGACCCCCCTTTTCATTAGCCACCCATGACTACCATAGCGACTTCAGGGGTAAGCTTTGCATTGTAGTACATATGTACTGTAGCTATGTGTGGCTTGGTGGGCGGGCTTTTTGTTCGCGTAATCCTCTTCATTCCCTGTATATTCCTCTTGTCTGCTCTGCTCGCCTCTGCCTTTGCTCTCATCCGCGCCTTATACTATCTGATTAGCGCCATTGATTATTAGTGAGAAAGCTAGCTAAACATTAGCAAGCTAAATCCAGAAGCCAGGGCAAGGGCGGGCAGGGGATCATCGGATAAAGTACAACTGGGCTTCTTTGCTTTCCGTTATCTTCCCGCACGCTTCCACACTTGCTTAGCAACAACTCGATAAAGCGATATCGGCTCTTGTCGTGTTTGAGTTGAATTTAGACACGGGGGCTGAACCCTCTGGGGAGGACGCGATGCACACTGCGACTACTTTACTCCCCGCTTGTTTTCTTGTATGTAACTCGCTCACGGCTGGGAAGCAATAATAGGGCTATTTATTATACACGGATATGGCATAAACCGTCCGGTGGATGAAGCTACTGCAGCTTACGTCAGGGCTATTATTGGAAACATGTGCTCTGTGGCCGTACTCTGCCTTTCCGTATGTAGGCTACTGTGTACTGTATATGATTGATGTATGTACGTACAGCTGTAAGTATTTATGATCGTAGATTTGGCAAGTACTTTATTTCCTTCCCGCTATTCTCTTCTTCATCTTTCTACGTACGTACAGTGTGTGTGTGCCTTCTAGCTTTGTGGACGATTATTCCCTGATTATGACACAGGCATAGACGCTGCGGCGACAAAACACTGCAGCTTCAGCTTTTAAGGTCTCACACTATAGATCTCTGAGCCGTGGACTCCTGTACTACTACTGAAGTATCTGGTGATATCTAATTCCAGCTGTTTTCACTTCCTGACACCATACGATCATCCGTCTGCTTGTTTTCCCTTCGCTGTTTCCGCTCCAGTCGCGCTCGCTCGTCTTCGTACTATGCAGGGACAACTGTCTATGCATGGACTTCTTGATAAATTCGGTCCAGGCTCTCCTGAGCCAACGAAAGCGAGTTGAGAGGAGATCAAGATATCGATCGAAAGCTTGTTACACGATCTCTTTGACGCGCCATAGAGCGCCTCTTGAAACGGCCTCTCCATGGCGCTATTCTTGATTGAAACGATAACTTTTTCAAACACGTTTTTCTTGGATAACTTTGCGTAGAGGCAACGTAGAGAGGCGCCGCAGGTACCGATCGATTCCTCTCGTCAAGACGCGTTGAATGGTGTGCCGCATGTTGAAAAATACCCAGTGGTTCCTTCGGAACACCCAAATCGCATGGTTTTTGGGGCGTTCTTCGGCGTGTCGTACTGCGCCGAATACAAGAGCTTTGGCGCTGCCGTTTGGTGTACGTGTAGAGGAAGAATGATACTTTATTCACATTATGACGGATCACTTTTATCTTGCGTACAACGGCTACGACGAAGCCTCAAAGTTGGCTCCGAAACTATAGTGTGAGACTTTAAAGTTGCGACCCTCTTTTAACCGTAGCTTTTGTGCAGAGGATATCGACTTACTAATAAAAGCTTGTCGCGTTCGATCGTTCTTTCCGTTGCGTAGGGAGGAGGCGGAGTTTTCCATGCTTTGCTTTCTTCTGTGTACTACTTCTTCACATTCTCGTTTGCTGTTGTTGATTGCTTAGAAGAAGTTTTCCTCAAAATAGAAGCCGCAGAAGCTTCTAATCTCTTCTTTCCCCGCCCGTTGCTCATTTCAGGGCGCCTCTGCATGTACTGTATGCGCGAACAGGGCGCTGATTGACGTTTGCGGATTTCTCTTCTTTGCCCAGATAAACCCAGGAACGGCGTTCTCATTACCCTGCTCGTTTAGCGCTCGAGTTTCCTAGCCAAAATGGCGTCTGCGTTGATGCTAGTTTTTATATGGGCGTGGAGTGAATACTGATCTGATTGTTGGTGTTGTGTTGCAGTTGGAGGCGTTGTGTGCTCCCTTGGCCTGGCGTCGACGCTTGGAGCAGACGCAGGTGCTGTTGTTGGCGCATCACGTGACTGATTTCGTCTGCATTGTCAGGGCGTGGGCGGAGGGCAGACTCAGCTATCATCACTGCTTCCAAGTTGAAGATATCGAAAGTACGGTAAACGTGCACCTACCGTATTTACCGGTGCATAGCCCATGGGGCTGTAAAAAAATTGAGAGGTCCTATATGGGGCTATGCCAAGGGTGGGCTATGCATTGGGGCTTGTTATGCATGGGACATGTTTTATGTTTTTGTGAGGTGCGCAGGGGCATACTTTTTATAGGTCAGTAGCACGTGTTTTAGGCCATAATTGAGGCCAACAAAGGGTTATTCTAGTATTATACACTCCCAAACAGGCTTATTGGCATGTTAGCTTGGTATGGGAGTGCCTATGGGTGTAGCATATGACCAACTTATATGGGTGTTCTACAGGTAGAGCTAGGTACATAGCTAGCTAGGTAGGTAGCTAGGTGCTCTAGCTTACAGGTACTCTACAGTACATATTGGGCTATGCATTGGGGGTGGTTATGCACCGGTATAGGGTACTATGGGGTAAACCCGCCCATGGGAAAATCCGCCCACCTAAGCCTTCAGGGCTGCATATCTCAGGAACCATACGACCGATTGAGACAAGTAGGATATCAATCGATTCCTTGAACTCTCCTCTTTCAAATGAGCTATTTGGCACGTCATTTGCTGAAACATCAAGCTCACGGGGTCACTTTTTTCAACAAGAGGTCGAAAATGACCAAACTTTAGAGGTTGCGCAAAAACACCCTGTATGTTATAAATGAACACCCGGTATGTGGGGGGCAAGGGGGCATGGTACCCTACCCCCAGGCGAAGTTTCAACCAAGTCGCCCCACTGGTACTGGAGATATAGCAAAAAACAATTTCAGTACTTAGTGGGGTAAATGCGCCCACCCAACTCCTGTACTAAAGTATAGGAAAAACCCGCCCACCTCATCAGCTCATAATACTGCGATCCTAAACAGCTGTCATATCAGCTTACAATCACGAGAAAAGCGGGTTTAGCTAATTTTACAATATTTTCATATGATTTCACAAGGTAAGGAGACGTTTTTGCAAATTTTTAAAAATTCCATGGGTGGGCGGGTTTACCCCCCAGTACTGAAAAGTTAGCTGACAGCAAAGTAGGCCTATTTACAGCATTTATTACCAAACTAAACTATCTAGCTGGCTAATTGGTAGCTGCTGTTCATGCTAATTGCTTCTGCTTTTTTCTAACATGCCAGAATGATAAAAAATAGCCTGGGCAGCCTCAAATTAGCTAAAATCATGGGTGGGCGGGTTTACCCCCAGTACTGAGAGATCAGCTGTCACTAGAGTAGTATCATTCATACCTTTCACATTTCAGAAAGAAAATTTTTAATTTTAATTTTTACAATTACTGGACGTTGGCAATAAACTTGGCTTCCAGCTTGAAAAAACCAGCCATAAAAATATGGCTTGGTCAGGCTGAACATGGCCTAAATCTTAGGTGGGCGGGTTTACCCCCCAGGGATCGCGTTTTAGCGACAGCTAAAATTGGCCATAACTCTCTAAAGATGTTCAGCAGTAGAGTAGTAATTGGCACGTTTAATTAAGGCCTAACCACGTATATTGTGCCATGTGATTTCGTTTTGGTTCAACCATTGGTTCCAGAGAACTGCTTAGGGGGGCGGGTTTACCCCATGTTACCCTATACGGTAATAATATTTCAATAACGTGAGCATAGCGTAATAATCTCAAAAGGCGAATGCATTAGTGCCCTTCAACTTTTGGAGCGAAGTTGATGTAAGCTTTTTCTTGGAACATTTTTTCCCCGGAAACCCGCCCGGGGTTTTTGTTCGGGCTAGGCAGGTGGTGCACTTTATTATTCTAACTTTTGCGTAGTCTCTCATTTGAGTTTCTCGATTACGTTTGGGCAAAAAATCTGTCAGGAAGCGGAATTTTATATGAGCAGCGCCCTGTTTCCGCTCTCTGGCTGCCCTGGCATTTTATGAGCTGTTTCCTTCAGCTCTTTTATAGCCGTATGTTGTATGTACAGTGCAATAGCGCAGGGTCGAGGTCCCCTACCCAGTGATCAAATTTATGGCTCCAAAGGGTGCACATACCGGAACGCAAGCGAATGGATAAGGTCGGTTTTTTTATCTGGTATACCACGGATGTGACTGCACGTACATGGGTCTAGTCAGTGGAAGAAGAAAAACCGACCCTTATCTGTTGGACAGATTTTCTTTGTCCTCAGCGCGCTATGACGACTTGTGTGGGACGGCAACGGCAGGCAAAGGACCTTTTGACTGGGCGTTATTACTGTTTCGCTTGAGCTTGACAAGAGACTAATGCCATTTTGTGTCCATATGAATATGAATCTTGTGTATCGCGTATGATTGGCTCTCAAGCGACAGCTTTCCATGCTATCGGAAATCGTTTTCTGCCCTGAAGTTATAAGATTTTATACATTACTGTATTCTGGCAAAGTTAGTTATAGCAGCCCTGTGTTTTTTTGTGCTGTTTGTTTCTGCTGACTCTCTCAAAACCTGATTGCTTCAAACGTGTTTTCTTCCCTTGGGTGGAGGACGTTGCGCACTGTGCATACATGTACATGTACACATACACATTCTGCATACGTACCTTTGTGCGATTCCGTGACAATACCTCAGAATAGCTCAATTCCAAGGCGACAGAACCTTAGAAAAGTACGACAATACCTCGGACATAACTGGGTACGTCAAAACCTCAGATCCATGCGTCATAACCCCAGATAGCTTTTTTGTTAGTGCGTCAGTGGCTCGGATATGTGCGCCAGTATCCCAGACGTGTCAAAATCACAGAAAGTTTACGTGCGTCAGTAGCTCGGATATGTGCGACAGTATCTCAGATGGGATACGTTGGCAAAACCACAAAAGTTTACTTTCATCAAAACGGGGAAGGTGAAACGAAAACCTGGGAATAGGCATACAATATAATGAACGCAGCATTTGGAATTACTCTTGTCCTATCAAATAAGCGCATCTGTCGATGAAACGCATGACAAATGCAGGCTGTGGTCCTTGCTGGCCCATCTGTAACAAGTGCTGGCCCAGATTTTGCCTGGCCTGCAACAACTGATTCTCTCTCTGGACATCTTGTGGGCGGCGAGGCGCTGCCACAGCTAACCCCATCATCAAACGATTCGCTGGTTAGCAAACCCCCTGGTTATCTGGTTATCAAACCCCCTGGTTAGCAAACTTCCCCCGCTGCGTTTTCTGCAACGTTTGGAATATTGCCAAGCTGTGGATTGTTCTTCTTTTCCTTCACACAACCAGTGCATTGCACGTACATACCAGTCCGATGAGTAGAAGCATACTGGAACTCATAAATGACATCCTCGTTGTTTGCACCATGGCTGGGAAAATGAAGAAGAGGATGAATTCCTCGTTGAGATTTGGCTTTGAAGTCATCAAAACTACCAAAGTCTCCTCCAGCCGCCGCCATCTTCTGATAAAACTTTCTTCCCCAATAAAACACTCTTTCCCTGCGCGCTCGCTGCCTGCACCTACTGTACACTATTCATAACTAACTGACTGACTATGGCTAATGCAAATTTCGTTTGACCAAACTTAGCCCATTCAGTATTTTGTATGTACGTACGTACTCAACCACATGTCTGAGGTTGTGACACAGGGCTCTGAGGTATTGACCGCCTATCTGAGGTTCTGACATAGGGGTCTGAGGTATTGACCAAGCCTTCTTCCCCTGAGGTTTTGTCGCACACCTCTGAGGTTATGACGCCCCCGCAAAATGATTTCTGGGGTTTCGACATGTCCGAGATATTGACGCACTATTCCCAGGTTTTGTCACCACCGAGGTTTTGTCACCCAGGTAATGACACGTTCTGAGGTTTTGACGCTTGACCCCTTTGTGCTACATATCGTTTGTTGCATTAGCGAAATACAGTAACAGTACAGTGTTGTGGATAATTGAAATACTGCCACGCAGGCCCCGTCCTAATTGAATAACTGCCTTTTCCATATTATTCTGGGTTTTTTTTCAGCGGTACAGTTGAGTTGTGAGTTCCGGAGGCTTCTGGGTCTGCCTCCATCTGCCGAAGCTGAAGAGACTGCCAATTTTAATATCGCAAAAACTAGCGCTGCTAGCTGCAGCTCGGGCGGCACTGGCGGGAGACGAACCACCACCGAACGCATCTGCGTAGACGACATCCTCTGCGCCAAAGGGGATCTGCGCGACTCGGTCAGCCTTAATCTGCCCCACTCTGCAATCGACGACAGCGACAGCCTTTGCTCCACCGCCGTCTCCTCCTGCTTATCCACTCCCGATACGCAACAACTGTGCAATGAGACTACTCAGTCACTGGAGCCGGCTGTGCTTGAATTGCAACAGGAACTAAACGAGCTAATTGCGCGAGATAATTTAGCGGCGGCAGAGGAATCGTCGTCGATTTGTTTGGATTCAGAATCGTCCCTTTCTGAGCAGGCTATGGAGCTTGTGGAAGAGGAAGACGACGACGAAAAGACCATCATCCTTCCCGCCATCACCTGCACCACTGAAGCCTTGACGCCTCAGACGAAGAGGAAGGATGAGCGGGTGGTAAACTTCGCGCCAGATGGCGCCGGAGCAGGGGCGATGGGGGAAAGGCGGGACGAGCTGGCGCCGTTGCCTCCCTCGTCCGGTAGCGGCGGCGGCGCCGGTCAGGTGGGTCGTCGCGGGCCGCCGACGTCCGGCGGCATTGCGCCGAAACCGCGCCGCTTCTCCCTCTTCACCCCGAGTAAGGCAGAGAGCGGCGGCGGAAGGGGCGGGACGGACGGCGGCGACATTTCGCCGACCTTCTTCAACCGAGAACGCCGTCGCTCCCTGTCGCCGGTCGCCAGCGCGGAAGAGCTCGGCGGCGGCGGCGGCTACGGCAGCAACCTGGACTTCGCCGCCTCCGCCCCCATCAACTCCTGGGGCATGCGCCGCATGTCCAGCATCCGGGCGCCGCGGCCCCGCCGGACGAGCGCCCAGTCGGCCAATCTGTCGACGGCCAGCGGCTCGCCCGCCCGACCGCCCAACGTCCTGGTCTATGCGGGCAGTCTGGATCCGACGGCCCTGATCAGTCGAGTGGAGAGGAGTCTGCCGCTGGATTCTCACGCTGTCTACGCCATCTCCAAGCAGCACTTCCTGCGCGGACCCTGGGAGGAGAGCGCCGCCCTCCTCATCGTCCTGGACACGGACAGCTTGACGGAGGAGGGCTGGCAGCGCATCGAAGAGTATTTTCGAAATGGTGAGCTGGGTAAATGAATGGGTCTGCCGCTTGTGAGAATGCTGAATTGTATTTAGTTGATTATGAAGCGAGGTTATTCTGACCATCCGCTCCGCACCAATCTTCATTTTGGAAAGGAAACAAATTGGCAATGTAGGCCTACAATAATATAGAAGGAATGGCAGACATGCCTTCGCAGCTGGAAGTAGGCTGAGGTGGTCCGAATTACTTCCGCATCGTATTCCTTGCCCGTGTCTGGCTGTGCGTATTGGGATATCCGAGTACGTACTGTACTTTGAGGTGTTTTGTTTCAGGCGGTCGGTGTCTGTTCCTGTGTCAGAACCAGCTGTTGGCGAGTCTGACCGCGTGTAAGACGTCGCGTAAGCGCACCAACCTGCTCAAGCTCGCTTTCGCTCCGGGGAAGAGCGGCTCCTCCGCCGCCTCTGCGCTCGGCAAGGACTTCGAAGCGTTCATGAAACGCGTCGCCAAACAACTCAAGAACCCGCGCATACTGGAACAGTACCAGGTAGATACTGCTGTACGAAAAGGAACATCGCCGTAACAAGAACCCATCCGTCCTAAGGAGGGCGAGTAGAATCTTTTTTCTTACTAACGATAAACGGGGTTTTGCCGTAGTAAAATTATCTATGTGCATACAGTAGGCCGATGAAATGACTGACTTGACATGAATGCTCTCAAGCTACGACAAGTTACCTACTAGTACCGTATATGTGATCATTTCTAGGGCCGATCGAGCGTAGATGGTCGCTAAAATGCCATGCATGAATGTGTGGCCGTGTGTCATGTGTTGGGGGTGGTGTGCTTTAGGCTAAAGACTTGGTCGGAGGGGGCGCCTACTCCATCACCGTCCTGCGGCAAGAAGGAACGCCGTTAGTGCTGTATCTGAAGAACGGCCGCTACAACGCCGGCGCCCTCTTCACAGACTCCACATTGGAGGGGATTCTAGCGGAGAGCTCGAGTGTGGTGAACGACGCTCTGGATCAGCTGGGAATGCCGGTGGCCTCCGATCCGAGGGAAGAGGAGAAAGTCACCCCCGGATATCTGCTCACGCATCCGAATAAGGTGAGGAAGGCTGGTTTAGTGGGGATCAAAGAGACAGGTTCAGTATTGCAGTCTCCTTGGTGCAGGTGAAAGAAGTGAGCTGGGCTACACATATTGCCACTGCAGTATATGGGGCTATGCATAGGGGAGGGGGCTATGCTTGGGACATTTTTTATGTTTTTGAGAGGTGTGCAGAGGCTTTTTTTGGGCAAAATTACGTGTTTGGGCATTTTTTATGTTTTGCCAATATAATGGGGCTACGCATGGGGCTATGCACCGGTAAATGCATGAGGGTGTGTACCTACTATTCTGTACATGTGTGCATAGTATTACATTCAGTACGTGTACTTTTGTTGCCTACATATGTATCGAATCTGCTTTGTGTGCTGTTAGACGGTGTCGGGTTCGAGTCTGTGGCTGTCTCTGGGCTGCGTGCGGGGCGCGAAGTTGAATCTGAAGTTCTGTCGGAATCCGCGCGAGGAGGAGCTGTCGTCGCGGAGTGTGCCGGTGGTGGCCAGCAGCTTCGCTCATCACCTCTTCGACTCCAAGGGATACTACGCTCACTTGGCCACGGAACAGCTCGGACGCGACGTCATCTTTTTCCCTGTCATCACCACAACCATGGACGCCTGCGACACGTAAGTATACACCAACTACTGGGGGCAATCTGCATGTGTCGGTGCGTAAAACATGGGTCGCCCGACTAACGAAAAAGTAATCTCAGCACGATTCCAATGGAATCGAGAAGGAAAATTTGCCAGATGTGCCAGGGAATCGAACCCTGGACCTTCGCGTTCCGGATGACCTCTGTCACCCAATTTTCCCATTTGTTCCTTTCCTCTCTGGCCACTATTTTTACTTTTCTACGGGCATTCTTCAAACATGCTGCGTGCATACGTAGGTACGTTTTAGACTGCTCAGTTCTGACATAGCTGAGGCGGATGGGGCGGTGGTGGTGGCGCGGCATCAGACGGCGGGGTTGGGACGCGGCGGGAACAAGTGGCTGAGTCCGGCCGGCTGCGCCATGTTCTCCTTTCCCTACAAGCTGTCTCTGCGCTCCAAGCTGGGTCGAGCTCCGGGATTCCTTCAGCATCTGATCGCTCTCGCAGTCGTCGACTCCATCAGTCGATTGGAGGGATTTCAAGTGAGCTCAGCGTGAATGCAGAGTACATGTGATAAGCGATGGCTTCATTGTAGAGTAAGCAACTGGGTGTGACCATTACGTTGGCAACGTTTTGTAGATTATGCTTGGTAGTAGTGGTGCTTTGCTTTGTATGTACCTACAACGTGTACATAAATATGTATGTATGAAAGCGTGTGTGTGCCTGTGCAGGACTTTGCTTTGCGTCTCAAGTGGCCCAACGACATCTACTTCTCCAGGTCTCATAAGCTGGGTGGTGTCTTGGTGCAGTCTTCGCTTCAAGGCACCCAACTGCGTTGTAATATCGGTGAGTCTATGCTAAGCAGTGTCTCCTTCACCTTTTCGCGTGCAGAGTATAAGTATGTTGATTGAGAAGATGTATCTCTTCAGGTTGTGGTTTGAACGTGTCCAACAGTCGGCCGACGGTCTGTCTGAATGATCTGTTACCGAGTCAGCTGCCTCGTCTTTCTGTGGAGAAAGTGATCGCCATCACCCTGACTCGCTTCGAACAGCTGGTCCAGATATTTCAGACGCGAGGATACGACAAAGTCTTGCCCATTTACTACGACTATTGGCTACACGGGTATGCATACTAGTACATAGGTTACCTACTTTTATGTACGTACTGCTTTGCGCCCACCTGTGCGTTGCTTCGTTGACAGTAGGATGTTCCTTTTAGGAGAGAGGATGTTCTACTGGAGGACAGGAATGAACGGGTGATTATTCGGGGTTTGGACTCTCACGGTTATCTGGAAGTGCGAAGTCGACAGAACGGGAAAGTTTTCAGCGTACAACCGGACGGGAATACATTCGATATGATGCGCAACCTTATAAGGCTGAAAGTTTGATAATCAATGCTCGGTTCAGCGTGAGAATTAGGCCTACTCCAGAATCTTTACATTATTGCTACGTTCCATGTACGGATGGTAGTGAACTTGTGAAATTAAGGCAAGGTTTCCCTGGTGTGTGCATTGTTCACGGACACCCTCAAAATTTTGCATTTCCTATTCGGTTCATAAATAAGTACTACAACACATGGGGAATCGAATGCAAAAAACCGCATCTCAAAATTCGCCCTCGTTGACGAGTTATAGATGCGCAAACCCTCCTGACCCATTTTAAGGCGAAAATTACATAAAATGCATTCTTTTTAGGTTCCAGTGGACGCAGCCGGCTGAAATTTTGTACACACATACCCCCTATGGGACCCTACCTGCAGAGAAATTTGTAGTCTTCTAGCCCTCTTCACACTGGAGCTATGGCGTTTTACAGTCAATTTCCATGCAAACTGGGGCTAGATTTTTTTAGGTTATATGCCTATAGCTCATTAGATACAGTACCGGCCGCTCTGAAAATTTTTATCCCTTTAGGTAACCCATTATAGTTTTCGAAAATACAAAAAGAAAAAATTCGGTAGTGGTCCATGAAAGAGAACGGTCCTCATGAATAGTGAAAAATGCAGGAAAAATTTTCCCGCCTTTTTCTATTATTCAAGATAAATGAGCAATACCACTGGAGCTTCTTCCTAAAAAGTAACCTATCTTATGTAGAATTTGATGTAGATTTCAAAAATAAAATTAGTTTTTCAAAAAAATTTAACCCTTACCCAAAATTCTCAAAAATATCTCAAAAATATACTACTTTTGCAAAATTATATGCTAGGGGTTAAATTTTTTTGAAAAACTAATTTTATTTTTGAAATCTACATCAAATTCTACATAAGATAGGTTACTTTTTAGGAAGAAGCTCCAGTGGCATTGCTCATTTATCTTGAATAATAGAAAAAGGCGGGAAAATTTTTCCTGAATTTTTCACTATTCATGAGGACCGTTCTCTTTCATGGACCACTACCGAATTTTTTCTTTTTGTATTTTCGAAAACTATAATGGGTTACCTAAAGGGATAAAAATTTTCAGAGCGGCCGGTACTGTATCTAATGAGCTATAGGCTTATAACCTAAAAAAATCTAGCCCCAGTTTGCATGGAAATTGACTGTAAAACGCCATAGCTCCAGTGTGAAGAGGGCTAGAAGGCTAAAAATTTCCCTGCAGGTAGGGTCCCATAGGGGGTATGTGTGTACAAAATTTCAACCGGCTGCGTCCACTGGAACCTAAAAAGAATATGTAATTTTCGCCTTAAAATGGGTCAGGAGGGTTTGCGCATCTATAACTCGTCAACGAGGGCGAATTTTGAGATGCGGTTTTTGCGTTCGATTCCCCATGTGTTGTAGTACTTATTTATGAACCGAACAGGAAATGTGAAATATTGAGGGTGTCCGGCCTTCTATAGTCAGACTCTCACACGACTCAGAAACCTTGCCTTAAGTACATGTGAGAACAGAAGGGGATTTATAACTTTCCGTGCTTGAGTTTTTGCTAAAGTTCGACAGCTAATTGATGCGTAGTAGTGTTTTGCACGCATGATCCTCGCTTGTTATGCAGTACAATGATTCCGTGCCACGTCCCGACCTTGCTCTGTGATAACGCTTTTAGTTCCTTAGAGAAGATTACAAGTGTGTGACTCCACCCTTTTGCCAGACTTTTATTAGACAAATTTATTTATTCTTGCTACGTAGATACAATGCAAATATTGCTTGCATCGATCGATCATAGATCACATGTACATATAGCGAATGAGTTGGCCTTGGCACATTGAGAATAATTTGAGTGATATTTTACTCTAGTGTACTATACCTGGACATAAATAAACAACGACACCATGACCCATTGGTTAGTTGTAACTACTAGTACTACACATACACACTCACCGCACAATAAAAGCATCTATTGTGGTTTATCACAGAGATACGACGCCAGATGCATTGAACAGCCGAATTCTAGTGGGATCCCAATACATACTTGACGTCTTGTACACCAATGTCCATATATACGGAACGAAGAATTCATCAGTACTGTCGTCTTCCACATAGCGAAACTTCAACGCCGGAAATTTCTGCAAGAAAAAGTCAAACAACTATGGCACTATTACGTACAGTATCTGGTCACCAAAGTGCACCTATATATCTATCATATACAATACCGTATATAATATACGATACGTATTTAGGTGTGCTGTCACTTGGTGTGAAGAGTATATACCTTGAGTCTATCAGTGGGCCACTGCAGTGCTCCTTTCTGAATTATGTCCAACACCTGAGATACGGACGCTCCCTTGTCCAGCGCATTCACTCGAGCAGAGAAATGATCTAACACCTAAATGAAATACGTTCTCCATATCCTCACAAAGAAGCCTCATTGTCATTACATACGATGAGAAAGACGCGGAGGCGCGTACGTACGGCAGAGATATTCCATATCAAATCTTGGAACATGGGATGCTGGGCGTAGGATTGGAATAGCTGGCGTTTGTAGAGCATCGTGTAGATCAGATGCGGGTTATGTCTGAGGCCGTGCGTGAGACAGCTATTGAGGATCTCCAACAACGTGCGAATGCCTTCCTCCAGTGCTGTGATATCTTGTTGCTACAAATTATACACACGCGACCTTACGAAACCATCACATCGTAGCAAATACATACATGTAAGTGATTAGTGATTTACATTTACACGAAACGAATGCATTCAGCTGGTACGAATACACATAGATATTGAAGATAGGTACTGTATTTACCGGTGCATAGCCCCCAACCATATAGCCCCATATTGGCAAAACATAAAAAAATGCCCAATGCATAGTCCCACATGTACTGTACGTACAGTACCCGAAGCTACCTATATAAGCTGGTCATAAGCTACCCATAGCCACTCCCACACCAAGCTAGATGCCTATGCCTATAAGCCTGCTTGGGGGTGCATTGCATTGTACTAGAATAACCCTGTTTTTTTTGCCTCAATCGGTAAATACGATACTGTACCAGTCCTTGATTGTGTCCTTGTCCATCCTGGCTCTGCGGTAGGTCGAACTCAGCGGAAACGCGCATATGTTCCACCAGCTTGGCGTGTCTTTTGGTCAAGGCTTCCAGCAATCCGACGAACCTCTGCGCCGCCAACGGAGGCAGCTCCTTGAAGAAGGCCGACATGTTGGCCAGAGCTGCCAGACAGTTGGTGTGCAGATAGCGATCTCTCATTTTGATGATGTTGAACTGGATGGTTCTGGCGAGAATGAGGATGATCAGGCCGCCCAGGCTCAGCTCCGAGGCCGGACGCTCTTCGAACCAGTCGACCGATTTCACCTTCTTCAACACAATGCAAAGGATAGTACGTACATAACCAGCGAGCATACAGTTGGATATGTACAATCAGACACGTATCTCCTTCGGAATGTAAGCAATAGGGCACTGTGGGGTAAACCCGAACACGGGGTAAACCCGGACCCTAAGCTTTTCTGAACTTGCCGCTTCGAAGAATATAGTGTATGTAGCTCATTTGAAAGAGGAGAGTTCAAGGAATCGCTTGGTAGAATACTTGTCTCAATCGGTCGTATGGTTGCTGAGATATACTAGGTGTCCCGGTTTACCCCCGTGTCCGGGTTTACCCCACAGTACCCTAAGTGTGGGAAAAGACTGGCGGCAAACCGTTTCGTGGACAACTTTGCAGAAGAAATCGTCCTCGCTCATGATCAGAATGACAATAAGAGCCAGGTAGACATGGTGAGAGCCGGCCAGACGACGCTGCTGACTCCCTCCTCCTCCTCCCCCTTTGTGAAGCACTTGTAGAACTGGAAGAACCTGCGAGAATACACCTAGCCGTGTATTACCTAAACTCTGTGAATCGCACAACATCATCACTATAACCTTACGAGGTTTTCTAGGTTGACTCGAGATAGCACGTAGTTGCGAAATCCTGCATTACGATGCAGAAGCAAGTACAATAAGAGCATTGGACACTCGGCTGTTACACTGGAGCACAGGCGCTCGTACAGTTGACCGTAGTCTAGCTTGAACGTGGCCACTGATTGAGTCGGACTGGTCAAAGTGGATACCTCTGAGCAAACATCGTATGTATAAAATAGAGCACAAAGTACTTCCTTGGAAAAAGAACGTTGCAAGCATGCACGTACATACATAGTATCATAACAACAAAACCTTGAGCATTTTGGAAGGCAGACAGCGCCTCTTTGTACGGATTGAGCTTTTTCTCGGGCAGCTGATGGCTGGCCAGTATCAGCAGCGCGAGAAGACTGAGTGAGCTTACGCTCGGCTCCGTCAGAGGGCGCTTCGATCCATTCTCCTCTTCTTCCTCACCCTCGCTTCCCCCCAGTCCAGTGCCCCATTGGAGGGCGCTCCACATAGACGCTAAGCAATACTCATAAAATCATACACTAGAGTTAATTAGGTCAACCGAGAGTGCAGAACATTTCCTTTGTCGTGGAAGTATTGTTCTTACGTGTGCAAAATCCACAGCACTTCCTAAACTTCGAAAAATCTCCCGATTCTCTCTGTGGACCGAATACTGTATATATTACCTCAAATATTACCTACTATGCTGAACACCCAGGAAACTTCTTGTACATACCTGCGAAGCCTAAGACCATGCTACCGCCAGCCTCAAAGGAGCTGCGATGCGGTACATCTGTGGCCTGTAGGAAATGCTTGAGCAGAGTTTTGGTGAGCAGAGGAGCATGAATTGCACTTCTTCCCGACATGAAGAGCTGAATGAGCTTGGAGGAAGTCAAGGCTTTCTCTCGATACAGCACACCACTCAGTACCGCCATAAGGCACTTCAGATTCTCAGAATGCACATCCGTTGTAAGCTCACTGCAAAATGTTCATGTTCCTGTATCATCTCTGCGCAACCAAAAGATGACATGACGCACGGCACATGTACAGAATACGAATGTACTTCATACGCGTCGCTCTGTAAACGCACCTCATGGGTAAGTCCACGGCTATTTCCACCAAGGCGTTGAGAAATTCATCCACAGGATTATGAAAAGGCTCCTCTGATTCAGAAAAGGTCTCCAACTTTCCATCCACACTCAGAATATTCTTGGAGAACATCTTTGCCAGCTCTGTTTCACTGAGTCTCTGTGCGAAGAATTTGCAACAGAATCGAAGAATAATCAGAGCGTTGCTGGTATGCCAGAGAAAGATCTTACTGCAACAGAAACCAAAACATTGTTGATGACAAGAAATAGCTAATGCAAGCATACATACCTACACATAGCAGAGTAGCACAGCATGTGGTTTGGTAGTAGAATGAAAAGTACAGTCCGTCTAGTGAGTTGTCTTTGGGCGTTTGTCTTTGCTGCGAAAAATGAAAATTTAGTCACGGATTTTCTCCACGTTTCACACATTCCTATTCCGCAGGAGTAACGGTACCGTTAGTTGCAGCAGGGGGCAACGGGAAAGGCAACTCTCTCTCGCCGGACAGACTATTGATGGCATCGTAGTATACTATTGGAGAACTACTGTAGTTGAGTACCGGTGTCTTACTCTTCGCATTGGGCCGACGCTTTCAATTCAGTAGATCGACGCAAGAAAACGCGAATAAATGCAGCAAAATTCCCAGTTGTAGGAGAGTTGTACATAAGCGGTTCCAAAGCTTCCGTGAAACTTTCTTCCATCTGCTTTTGCTCCAGCCTAAACAACATAAGTGCAGTCGCTATTTATTTGGTGAATGTACATACGTACACCATGCCACGTGTCAAGGAAAGAATAAAAAGCTCTTACCGATTCTCCGGAGGCTTGAAGTTAAAAGAAAGCAGTTGGTTCCAAAACGGATCATTATCGGTGATCGGTTCCAGACCGGAGAAGCGTTTGAGCAATTCGTTCTCCATCATCTTGCTCCTCACGCTGATTTGACCTCCCATTTTGAATTTCAAGTGATTCTCAAAATGCAGTAACTTGGCTTGGATTGATCACAATAAAGTACGCATACTACTGTAGTGTGGTGTCATCTTCGCTTTTCTTCCCAGCATATCTCCTGCTTCTTTTTTAGGGAACGGCATTCATCAATCGTATCGTAAATAAAACTTGTTCCTCCACGTTTTATACGGAAAAGGAAAAAATTTGGCAAAGATGGAAATGGAAAAAGAATGAGGCGGTATTTATTTCCCGTACAAGTTTTTTGTTTCTGGGTTTTTTCTTAGACGTTATCATCAAAGAATGCAACATAATTTCGAGTCTGTCACCCCTGATAAATCATTATGCAAATTTGATCAGCCGGGGGATGACTTGGCGTCAGGCCAGCTCTTCCATCTTGTCTTGGTTGCGTCATGAGTTGACGTCTTCACTTTGCCTCACCTTGAAATTGTTTCAGAAAGGTACACGCGTTCTCTTTTATCTTCGCTGTTTCAGGCCAGGAGGCAGGCACAACAAAAGAAAAGAACAATGAACGAGACAATGAATCAGCAGCAGGAGACAACGGCTTGGGGCGAGATGAGTCGAGCGCCGGAATGGTGGAAGCAGTTGACCGGAAGCTCCACTTTCGGGCCTCTAAATACGAAACCAACGGAGCCGGCAGCGCCAATAGTCACAGCTGCAACGGATGACGAAGGTAAAAACAAATAATCAGCAAGAAACCTCAAGAAGACCACCGGTTTTATCGAGTTATCCGAAGTCGAATGTACGATAGCTGTGTCGCTTTTTACAGAATTGAAGCCGAAGAAGAGCTGGGCGGCCACCGTGGCGGGCGGTAGGAGGTCGGCTGGAGCCGGAGCGAGTTCGCGTCCCAGTCCGCCCGCTCTGGGCTCGGCTGTCCCGCCTCCTGCTGCCGCGGAGCCACCGAGTTCTTCCGGGCTGTTGGAGGAGCTGTATCCCACGCACTCTCGCGTGCTCGCCTGGTCTTCCGGAGACAACAACGGTCCTCCGCTCATGGGTGCGGCTGGGGTCGGGTCTGGCTCTAATCGCGGTGGTGGCGCAGTCCCCTCTTTCTCGTCGCCTCCTTTGGCTGCATCGGTGGCAGCAACGCCTCAGCAGCAGCGGCGTCCGAGCAAGTTTCCCGAGATCGGCGTGACGGCGAGCGGCGCCTGCTCTCTCTTTCTGCGCGAAGGCGTCGTTCTGGAGTTGTCCAGCGACGGAGACTTGCGTTTCGTTGTGGAGCATAAGCTGGCGCTGGCGACGAACGTCGACGGCTCCGTTCTCGACTTTATGCATCCGGATGCGCGCGTCCTCAAGGATCAGCGACGCATGTACTGTCAGTTCGGTAAAGGAAACAAGGTGCTAATATATTTTATGATCACTGTGTACTCTTCTTACGTACATGCGCAACACGCCACCCAGCTACTGTAGGTATACATTTGTACGATAGGTGTGTGTAAATACGTCCGATGCTTACACAGATGTGTTTAAGGGAGTGAGAAGGTGGCAGTGGTGGGTCCTCACGGCACTCTGTTCTTTCTGCGCGGCTCTGCCAACGTCCACGTGTTGTCCACGTACATGCGCGAAGGTCGCTCGCTGCCCGCGGCCAACATTCGCTTTCCAGCCATCGCCGTGGACTTCACCAAGCGTATCTGGCTCAACAACAGCAGCAGCAGGGCTAAATCGAACAGTGGGAGTAGCGGTAGGGCGTTATTGGAGGCGCCGGACGCGATATTGGATCAGGCGCACTACGAGACGAGGGACGATGGATCGCTCATCGTCCACATCAACGCCTGCACCGTTCGCCATTTCAAGACAGGAAGAGTGGACATCAACTGGCCGGGAAAGGAGCTCTCCTTCATGCCCAATTCATTCTTTGTCCTAAGATCGCAGGACATAGAACTCTGCATCAAGGTACGTACTCTGTAACATGCAGGTATAGTTGCGGTTGCATGGTATGCGCGTAGTTAATGGTGCACGTGCGATGTGTAGGAGGACGCGCGAAAGACGGCACATTTGGTGTGGAAGTCGCAGAAAATATTCTCGAGCAAGAGCGGAATAGTGGTGTACAATGGACTGATGAAGGCCTGCATGGATGAATTCGGAAGGATCGTTAGCTCTTGAGTGTGGCACCTATGTTGTGTACCGAATGTAGCTAGTTTGTTAAAATGGGACAGAATGCACCGCCAGAATGCATGCCCTTGCCCATGACACGTAGGTTTGCTTGGACTTTGACGGATTGTTGAGAATTGTACGCTGTAGCGCACCCAAAACATAGGGAAGAGCAGTTCGGTATTATTGTAATCTAAAATAGAATGACTTTCGTTCATCCCCACCCCATGATATGCGCAGATACAAAAATATAGGTATTTTTATTGGTGTCATGTTCAACTGTGGTACGCTGCTTTGTTCTGTAGCATCTTCTATGTACTCAATGTGCCCGTCGTTTAGTTCAATAGCATAAGCATACATACCCTACGTTAGTTACAGTACCTATGTATGTATGTTGTATGTTGAATCAAGTGCTGGAAGGTTTCGGTTTTGATGTCCGCTTTATTTAGCTGTCGGAATGTCAAAAGTGTGATGAATGGTGTGAGGCAAGAGTTGTCCTAGTAAACCTGATAGTTGTACGCTATAAATCTGTTTTCTCGCGTCTTACCTGTCGGAAATGTAAGTGACAGCTGGACGTCGCGCTATTCATGCTTTCTGCAATTTGCAACACTCTCAATGACGCTGTGGCGCCACTTGCCGTTACGCCTCTACTTTGCAGGTGTCCGTCCATCTGCGGTCTCCTTGTACGCTTCAAGAGGCTGGGTCGAAAGTAGCCGTGATGCTTTTTCACACGTCTAATAGCTTGACAGCTCCTAGCTCTTCAAAGATGAAAGGGATGCGCAGCAGCGGGAGCACGGCGCTTCACAAATTTGATACAGACGGCACACTGGATGTATGGATAGGGACGCGACCAAGCGCGAGGTTTAGGGAGCCCTCCAATGACCTTTGTATACATACTTGCTGCGCTGCCGTGTGCCGTATGCCGCACGCCTTGGACGCGAAGAATCTGATACAATTTGCCGTGTGTCAATAAGCGTCCGACCGTCGCACCTCAAAAACTCACTTCACACCCGCTGCTATGGCTAAGTCGATGGATGGGGTATCAACAGTAGTGTGTCGTACTGCTATGTATCTTTCGCACAGAAAGTTTACAGTTAAGCTACCGTGTTTTATGATGTGAGTGAGTGACCGCTGGCTGACCAGTAGGCGGACTGGTTCTGTTAGGTGTTGGATTGTGTGGAAGCGAAGCGGAACCGTTTTCTGTTAGCTCTTCTTCATCATCAGACCGACGGAGTGACCATCGCTTCATCCACCAACTGCTGTCGCGGCTGCTTATATCACAGGACACGATTTCTGCTGGGGGTGTGAAAAACGCGCTTGTGTTCATCTCAAGTGGAAACAACAGTGTCATCCGTGTAGAAGTGCTTATACACGTAGCGGACTCTCTATCTCTCACACGTGTCACACGATCGGCCAGCCACCGATGGAGCCAGCAGCCGAAGAACAACCGGCTATTGCTGGCCCATTGCAAGACAACCGCTCATATCCCCATCGCCTTACTCCACCTTCTGCAACGTCGCTGCAAGACAACACTTCATCATCCGACAACTACTTGAAGCTTCTACTGCAACAGCAACTGACCAGCCAGCAGAAAGAACAACTGGTAAAACTCAGACGCCAATTGCGGCATATGCTTTATCGCTTGGAACGTGTCAGCCGACTATATTGTCTTCGCTTGGGTCACAGTCGCTCACTTTTGCGCTGGAGATAAAAATAGCAGACTGCTTTTCGAGAGTCTATTCTCACAGCTCAATATTCGTGAGGTTGTCACAAGTCGATCATATCGATATAATGTCAAGCTGTGGTTGTGCTATTGCTTTTAGTCTCGTCAGTTTCCCGGATATGACTTTGCCGATAATGCAGCCGCTACTTTGTTCAATATGAATACTCCGGCCGGAGCTGGGGACTCTGCCAACTATCCTTCGACCTTTGCCCCAGGCAGACCTGCACCGCCCACCAAGAGACCTGCCCCGAAATTGCCGTTACAACTCCAGCAACAACTTCAACAACAACTCAGAAAACAGCATGCTCAACAGCAACCGCCACCCCCATACAAACAAGTAAGGTGATCAATCCCACCGACTTTTGCCACGAAAGCGTAAATGTTCTGAAACTACAGTAATTGAAATTGGTTCGATGTTACATTGCAGCAAGCGATCGGGTCGAAAGCTGTACTTTTGCCGCCGTGCAAAAACCAAGTTCACCTGCAACAGCCCTCTTCAGTTCAACAAAATCCACTGGAAAAGGATGGCCACAAAGCATCGGTCAACAATCTGAATCCGTCACCATTTGTCCGAAGTGTCCCCCCGTCATCTCAGCAGATCAATGCCGCAGGAATCTATTATCCTGACAGGTATGTACAGTAGTTTAGTAGGCTTACTAAACTACCCTGAAATGGGCCAGCGAGCAAAGGATGGCGAACGAAGGGGGGGTAGGGCACATCACAGCTTATACACAAGGGGGTAGGGCACATCACAGCCAGTACACAGGGAGATAGGACACATCACAGCCAGTACACAGGGAGATAGGGCACATCACAGCCAGTACACAAGGGGAATAGGGCACATCACAGCCAGTACACAGGGGGGATAGGGCACATCACAGCCAGTGCACAGGGGGATAGGACACATCACAGCCAGTACACAAGGGGATAGGGCACATCACAAGGAGGGTAGGTCACACCCCTCCTTGTACTGGCTGTGATGTGCCCTATCCCCCGTGTACTGGCTGTGATGTGCCCTATCCCCCCGTGTACTGGCTTGATGTGCCCTATCCCCCCGTGTTCTGGCTGTGATGTGCCCTACCCCTCCGTGTACTGGCTGTGATGTGCCCTATTCCCCTTGTGTACTGGCTGTGATGTGACCTATTTCCCCGTGTATGGGCTGTGATGTGCCCTATCTCCCTGTGTACTGGCTGTGATGTGCCCTATCCCCCCGTGTTCTGGCTGTGATGTGCCCTATCCCCCTGTGTACTGGTTGTGATGTGCCCTACCCTCCGTGTACTGGTTGTGATGTGCCCTATCCCCCTTGTGTACTGGTTGTGATGTGCCCTACCCCCTTGTGTATAAGCTGTGATGTGTCCTATCCCCCTGTGCACTGGCTGTGATGTGCCCTATCCCCCCTGTGTACTGGCTGTGATGTGCCCTATTCCCCTTGTGTTCTGGCTGTGATGTGCCCTATCTCCCCGTGTACTGGCTGTGATGTGACCTATCCCCCCTGTGTACTGGCTGTGATGCGCCCTACCCCCTTGTGTATAAGCTGTGATGTGCCCTACCCCCCCTTCGTTCGCCATCCTTCGCTCGCTGGCCCATTTCAGGGTATATACTTTACGTATTCCTCGTACATACAGTACATATTCCTCGTACGTACAGTACGTATGTGAGCAGGTGACCCCAATACTAGATGAATAAATTGTTCTAGCAGCGGAGGGTATCCATCCACCTTGAACCCCTGCTGGATTCCTTTCCTCGACCTTAGCGCTTTACATATTCGCAAACGACGTTGTACAGCGGTGAGTGGTGTAACGAAACTTTCGTTTGCATTATTTACATGAGCGTGACATCACAAGGGACTACCGTGTTTACATCCGACGGTGTGTACATACGTAGCGCACTTGCGTAAGGTTCTTCGGCCTATGCAAGGGCGAGAGCGAAACTGGACGCAGAAGTCAGCAGGTGTCCGTCAAACAGAAAATGCGCTTAGGGCCCCCTGCGCGCCAATATTCGGCTTCTTCTCGGATGTTTGAAGCCCCGCCGGTTTTCTTTGAGCTTATACCGTTTCTATGTATATCTACCCTATATCTACTCGTGCGATCAGTATCCAGTGACCTTTAGCTTTTATCTTCGCCCCTTGTCCTCCACTTTCGTTCGTTTCTCCGGACATAATGAAATGGACATAATGAAAGTGCGGTGATTGCGGTCACACCGCTGCAGAACAATAATGATTGTCAAACAGGAGCTAGGCAACCGCTCGTGACACGGAGTTAGACCAAGAGTGAGGTGATGTCGATGCGGCCACTATCAAATCGGTTGCGGCCATGCAAAAGCGCCGATGCCATAGTTGGCATTTTGTGTCGCGCTGCGGCTGAAAATATGCAGCCGGAACCGGAGGAGACTTCCGGTCAAGCAGCCATCAGGTTACCTAGTATGTACGTACATACTTTTACCACTTTTACCCATCCCCTTGGATATTTTTATACATAGGCTACACTGTATTTGACGTTAGTGATGACTACGTATGTACGTACGTTGTCTTTTGATTTTAAGTGCGACAACGGCTGATGCCAGAGGTTGGGACGTGTTTCGGACGCTTCCTCCGCACCCGGACAGCTTGAGACACAGTCTCTGGCTGGACTTAGCCCTACAATGCCTCAAACTCGCCACCTTTATCATCGTCTGCGCGCTGATGCTGGCAACTGCCATCTTCTCCAAAGGAATCTTTCTCCTGATGACATCTGCTGTCGGGATGGGAGGAAAGAATGCTTCCATTTGCTACCCGAAAGGTATACAATACTAGCCTGCAGATATAATATTTGGCGTCATGCGGATGGGACATTGTGGCACGATAGTTGCTTGCAGGTGGTTTTGCCAACAGCACAGTGATGATCGAGAACAAGCATGTTGTGAAGTGGGTATGGAGTCTGTACCTGGCCATCTGCATCCCGGAATTCTGCTGCTTCCTTCGCTGCCTCCATCGCGTTCTCTTTCGCAACGTCAAAAAGCCCACTTCTACCCAGTTCTTTCTGGTAATCAGCCAGTGTGTCTGGCCTATTTCATTGCTGCTTTTTCGTACATATAATATGAGTACGAATCTACAGACCAGTGTCCTGTGTTGCTCCATGTTCTAGGTTTTTACGGTGGAGACCTTGCAAGCAGTGGGTGTTGGACTCCTGGTTTTCAAAGTGCTTCCAGGGTTGGACGCGGTGACCGGTGCAATGCTAGCCAACTCTTTCTGTCTGGTGCCAGCGGTGATGACGTTTCTATCTCGCAAACCCGGTCGCTTGGTGGTATTCCTGGTGTTTTTGGATGTGGCGAGCATCGCCGCTCAGAGCAGTGGCCTTTGGGCCTGGTCCGTATTCGTGCCTGAGTTGGCCTACGACGAATGGGCGGTGCCTATGTGCCTCTGCCTCATTTCCATAGGCTGGTGGCCTAATTTCGTCTCCGTCGACTCCGTGTTTCCGTTCATTCGACAGCTGGCCAGAATCGCCAGCGATCTGAACGAGAAACGATCCAAGACCTACGTGCTTGTCAGCTTATGGAAGTGTCTGGTCTATTTCTTCTGTCTGCTCAGTCTCGTCAGTATGCGTATGAGCGTGAGCCAACTAATGGAAGCGGACGCTTTCGGCCACAAACCAATCAAAGTAATCACTGCGAGGCCACCCGGCGTCCTGTCCGATTCTCTTAACCCCAATAGCTATGTTTTCTCTTCGGCTGGCAGCTACTCTGAAGAGGTGGACGAAACGAAAGCGATGATCGGTGTAGTTGGCTTCGGTGGTGCCGATTCTACTTCCAATTTTTCTTCGGTCTACTCCGATATTTCTGCCGCGTCCGTCGAAGAACCCGAGACGGCTCCGGTGGTTATCGACGCCAACGACTATCTAAGCGAAATCGAAGGCGTCGTTCGTGTTCGTCGCGAAGTTATCGAGAGCACCAAGGACTACAAGACGCTGCTGGTGTACACGACGCCGTACGACGCGCTCTGGTTCATGCTGGTGCAGGCGCTGGCCGCCTTCGCCTCCTACCAGTGCGCCAAGTTCGCCTGCAAGGTGATGATGCAGCGCACGTGCTTCAGCCTGCCTCTGAGTCTCGCCGGACCCTGCACAGTGGTGACTCTGGCTGCCTTCTGCGCCCGCAGACTGGACAGCAGCTGCTACATGACGCAGACGCTGCCGTTGGAGCTCTTCTGGCGGTGCAGTGGACGCGACGACTTCAGTTTTTTCAGCACCCAGACCTGGGTCTGGCTCATCTGGCTCCTCAGCCAGCTCTGGGTCACTTCTCATCTGTGGATGCCGCAATGCGAACGACTCGCCAAAACTGACACGTATGTAATTAATGCAGACTTTTGATCGAATCGAAGGCGTATGTATCCGGGAGGTATACGTAGGTTTACGCGCAGCATAGCACATTAGTTTACGGTATGGTACTGTACGTGGCCCATGCTGTATGAACGTATGTCGTATATGTGTATATGTACACCTATGCACTGTATGGCTGAATGGATATGCTTTCAGCCTTTTTGTTCTGCCCTGGTACAGCGGCGCCTTCACTGACGCTTCACTGGTGTTGAATCGACGACGCAACGACAAGACGAAGATCAAGACGGAGGTGAGAGACAGAGCGCACTCTCTCCACCACTTGAGTATCGGCTAATGGTCACGCTAATGGGCCATTGTTTCGCCTGTCAGTCTGTGGTCTGCGCAATGTGCATACGTATGCACGTACGTACACCTGTCCGGAAGTGTTTTGAGCGATGAGACGTCCGGTGGGTACCGTGTAGAAAAGTTCAGTTTTCGTTTTCAGTAGGGGGACCAAAGGGAGGCCACTAAAAACAAACCAAGAGCGGCACAAAGTTCAGTAGGTTCATACGGGGAGCGGTATAAACTTGAGTGTCTTTCCAGCTTCACGTATGTACAGTATTTGTTTATGTACTACTGTACGTATATGTACCCATACATACACGCGACTCAAAGCAAACATCATCGTCGCAAACTTCTCACTGGTCAGTTAGTCGGAGGCGCACCCACGGCAAGGGGAAAGGCCGTTTCACAACGCGCTTCAATGAGCACAGTGGCCGCTGGTCAAGAAGCAATCCACTAAAGCACACGGTTTAGAGGCTTAGCCAGCTCCTGCGTACGCATAGTACATACTCGGATTGCTTTCAATGGCGATATACGCTGGACAGTGGCGATAGGGATGTCCTGCTATAGGTTTAGCACTGAAACGTTGGCCACGTCACGTAGTGAGATGTGTACTTTCGTGTATTTATTTTTAATACGTAGGCATTTTTTGTGCTGGTAGGTAGGAAGATAGAGAGAGACCCGACGTGAAGAAAGCGGCGGACCATAGGAATCGTGAAGTGCACAAAAACCTAGTTGATGTACATATTATATTGGGGCTGTAACTTCGAAGCACCACACGCGGTCATTGCATATGGACACCTGATGCAGAGTATGGGATCTTTGTTGTTCAGGATATAGAGCTGGAAGCAGAGGATGGAAGTGGGAGTGGTCTGTACGAAGTGATCTCTCCAGCTCCTCCGCTGGTGTCTTCGTCCCTGCAGGGTGCTCCGGTTCAGCCTCTTCGCGTCTCCTCTACTCCGTCTCTCTGCTCCGAAACCAGCTCCAAGCTGAGCAACTTCAACAAGGAAGGCGCTTCGCCAGCGGATGCCATCACAAAGATTTACGCCTGCGCCACCATGTGGCACGAAAGCCCAAAAGAAATGATCTGCATGCTCAAGTCCATCTTCAGGTACCGAAGACAAGACAGGCCATACCTACCTACCTACATACAGTACGTGCTGCTCAGTACAAGGGTATTGGATGGAACTAAATTTGTTTCAGGTTGGACGAGGATCAAAGCGCGCGTCGAAACGCGCAGAAATATCTGAAGATCGTGGATCCGGACTACTACGAGTTCGACGCCCACATTTTCTTCGACGACGCCTTCGAAATGAACGAATACGGAGAGCCAGTGATCAATCAATTTGTGCATCAACTTTTGGAAAAGATTGACCAAGCCGCCAGGTACAGTAAGAGCACATAAACATTTTCTGGCTCTGCTGCAGTGAGTCCTGTTGGAGGCGAAGGGAAGACCGTTTTTCAGCGCCGTACACCAAACTCAGATGCGTCTGAAGCCGCCCAAGAAGTTTGCAACGCCGTACGGAGGCCGACTGAGTTGGATTCTTCCTGGCAAGAATAAACTGACCATACATATGAAGGACAAGACCAAGATACGTCATAGGAAACGATGGAGTCAGGTATAAAAATTCATTGGAAGTTCCTTCGTGCGGGGTGGTGATACTTGAAAAGACGCTTAGAGCCAAGTACAGATGACTTGTAGGTTATGTACCTGTACTACCTGCTCGGATACCGTCTAATGCACAAGGTGGAGGAGCAGAGGCGCAAGGAAATCATCTCCGAAAACACCTTCATACTCACGCTGGACGGCGATGTAGACTTCAAGCCGTCATGCGTACATCTTCTCGTGGATCTAATGAAGAAAAATCGTCGACTTGGTGCCGCTTGCGGCCGAATTCATCCCAGGGGATCAGGTACAGTACGTAGGTACATATTGTAGGTACCTACGTACTGTACATACATACATACACATACTGTATCTGAATACATTCGTACGTAGGTGCACAACCGTACGTGGTTCTTGCCTCTTAAGGTCTAATGGTGTGGTACCAGAAATTCGAATACGCCATCGGTCATTGGTTCCAGAAGGCAACGGAGCATATGATCGGTTGCGTTTTGTGTTCGCCCGGCTGCTTCTCTCTCTTTCGCACCTGCGCCCTGATGGACGACAATGTGGCCAAGCGCTACGCCACCAAGTCAGAAAATCCCAAGGATTATATCCAGTACGACCAAGGCGAGGATCGATGGCTGTGCACGCTGCTGCTGCAGAGGGGATACAGAGTGGAATACTGCGCCGCTTCCGACGCACTCACCTTCGCTCCGGAAGGCTTCAACGAATTCTTCAACCAGCGCAGAAGATGGATTCCGTCCACCATCGCTAATATTATCGACCTGCTGGTGGACTATAGGAATGTGATTCGCGTCAACGACAGCATTTCTATCATGTAATAATCTGAGGCTGCATTATACAGGGTACTATGGGGTAAACCCGGCCTTGGAAAAATCCGGCCATCTAAGTTTCAGGGCTGCATCTAAGTTTCACTCAGCAACCAATGGACCGATTGAGTGAGACTAATATGATATCAATCGATTCTTTGAACTCTCCTCTTTCAAAGAGCCATTTGGTTCATCATTTGCTAAAACACTAACAGGAGCTTTGGTGAACGGGTTAGCCCTTGGCCGGGTTCTCCCCACAATAAATACGTAACTGTAGACTTTGTTGTTGGGAATGGTGGCATTCAATAGAGGAGTATGTTTTTGGCCTTTAGTTACGGAAGTATGTTTTTGGCCTTTAGTTACATCGCCTACCAGTTCGTGATGTTGATCAGCTCCATTCTTGGGCCAGGCACCATTTTTCTCATGGTCGTCGGTGCCATCAGCATCAGTTTCAGCGTTGACACCATCATCTCTTTCATGGCCGTGGCGCTTCCAGTGACTTTCTTCAGCGTTGTCTGCTTCACCTGTGATAGCAGAAAACAGGTAAAAACATGTATCTGCCAAGAAAGATGGCAAAATTATGACACTGAATGAGTTGTGTTGCAGCTGTTGGTAGCACAAGTGATTGGAGCTCTATTTGCCATGCTGATGACTGCTGTCATCGTTGGTACTGCGCTCCAGATCAAAAAGGACGGCATCTATTCACCGCACGCAATATTTCTTTTCGCTGTAATTGCCAGGTAAAGTACATTGTACCAGGACCCCATAATAGAGAAGGATAAAAAAGGAGAGACGCGAAGCAAGCCAGACCCCCCGAGGGGCGCCAGGGGGGACGCAGGAGCAACACCAGCCACAAGAGGAGGCGCCCAAAAACTCAAACAATATAAGCAGACACCGAGGCAGTCACAGCAAAAAGCCACCAAAAACGGAACCCCACCAAAAACCTCCGGCGGCCCGGAGGGGACCCCGGGGGAGGGCCCGCATTGTACCTACAACAGTATGTATACGTGGACGCACAATGCTGTATATACCGTCTGTACGATGCGCACATTCTTTCAGCTTCTTCATCGCCGCCTGCTTGCATCCCCTAGAATTTACCTGTATCATCCCGGGCATCCTCTACTTCATGGCTATTCCATCCATGTACATGCTGCTGCCCATCTATTCTATCTGCAACCTCAATGTTGTCACCTGGGGAACCAGAGAGTCACCGAAAGTCGACAGGGGCGAAAGAGCAGGCGAGGACGGAGGAAAGAAGGGGAAGAATATCAGCATCTTGGAACAGGCCACGGATCCCGCAGAAGTAAAAAATATGGCGCCACGATTGGACAATGCGTCTCCGTCAATGCAAATGAACGTACATATGTTTATTTTCAGGTGGACGGTGTGTACAGTGTGGGCTGTGGCAGTGTTTGTCGGTTCCTGTGTTGCATCCAGCCCAGTGCCATTGGTAACTCGCCACAGATGGCGAAAGTGGAAGAAAAATTGGACCAGATAGATCGGAAAATGGAGAAAATCGATCGCAGGTTCGTCTGCGGGAAAGTGTTGTGTATACAGAAAATCGGTTGCACCTGTCATCTTTTACTCAGTTTAGCTAATAAAGTATGATACTGTACGTTACGTACGATACGTGCATAGACTGACAAGCAACATTCAACGACGAGGCAGTCTGGGACTGATGGAGCATCGTCTCAATGGTGGAACTCCCTGGGACGGCTGCAGCATACCTGGGGACGATGAAGATGTTCTGGACGAGCACTTCGATATGCCCGCCCGCGACAGTTTCAACACGAAGCTTCGGCAGCAGCAGCTGAGCGAATCCTGGCTCCAGGCCAAGTGTTTTCGTCGCGCGGAACGAGAGTTCCTGGATACGGAGGAGGAGAACTTTTGGCGGGAGCTGATCGACAAGTATCTGCATCCGTTGAAGCTGGACAAGGGCGAGCGAGAGCGCGTGCGTCTGGGCCTGAGCGAGCTGCGCAACAAGGTCAGCTTCGCCTTCTTCATGCTCAACTCGCTCTTCATCCTGATCGTCTTTCTGCTGCAGCTGAAGAAAGACTGTCTGCACGTGGAGTGGCCGTTCGGCCCGCAGATCAACCACAGCGTGACGCCGTGCAAGGAGGACACGCGGACGGAGATCTGGGTGGTGACGCGGCTGCAGCTGGAGCCGATCGGGCTGGTCTTCCTCATCTTCTTCGTCTCCATCCTCGTCCTCCAGTTCGTCGCCATGCTCCTGCATCGATTCGGCACCTTCTCCCACATTCTGGCCTCCACGGAGCTGTTCTGCTACCGCAAGCCGCTGGATAAGCTGTCGGAGACGGAGCTAGTGGTGCAGAATGCGGTGGAGATCGCCAGGGAGCTGCAGGCGATTCGCGGCGTGGACGAGGAGTGCGCGCCCGCAGCTCTACTACATCAGCCGCCCCCGGAAGAGCAGACCATCAGCAGAAGGCGCGTGGTGCAGAACCTGGAGAGCTCCAGACGCAGCATGATGAAGAGGCGGACGGAGACGCTGGACGCGGCCTTTAAGAAACGATTCTTCGCCCTCAACAGCAGCAACGTGGGTGAAGGCGGCGTCAGAGTGAATCCGGATACGCCGGTACTCGGCGCCAGAAGTCGGCTGACCATGCGAAAAGGTGTGTGTCATATCACGGACCACCAGTTTTAAAATACGTACGTAGCGCAGTTGCGGTCTAAGCTGGTATATTGTACTCACTATACTACTGCTCTGCTACTATTCGACCTTCATAGGTAGGGTCAGGTGCTGGTGAACATTTAGTCAGCCAGATTTTATGTCCTAATACGAAATGTCGCGCTGTTTCGCAGGTACCATTCGCGCCCTGGAAAATCGGCGCCAATCCGTCTTCGGCACCATGGATGCGAATGGCGGCGTCGCCTCGGTTTATACGACGGAAGGCGACAAGGCACGCGGACCGGCACGGCGCCGTCTCGATCGTATTTTTCACCACAAAAACGGCGACACCAGACAGGCGTCGGAAGACGAGCAGGATCCGGAAGCGGATGAGGTGGAAGGAGCAGCCGCGGATTTGAAACCCAACCCCGATGGAAATCACCTTTCGGCTGGGGAGAAAGGAGCAGCGCCGAAGCCACAGCAACAGCTGCGAAAGCTGATACGTGGAGATCAGGAACACAGAGAGCAGAAAAGCGGACTGCTAACCTCCTCGCCGTCAGGCAGTACAAGCAGTAGCAGCTCCTCAGCGAATCATGAGAGACACGAGACACGCAATCAGCAGCGAAACGATCACGACGACGATACTGTTTCGTCGCATTTTTGATCGTGGAAAACACCGCCGTTGCTAGAATAATATTTACCAGCTTTATGCAGCAACAGTTTGCGCTATCGACTACATACCGTACGCTTTCAAACTATTCAGCTACAGGTGCTTGCTTGCTTTCGGCTTCACAATGTGCATTTGTTATTTTTACCCGTGATAATATTGTTTTCTTACCGATTACTGCAGTGTTATCAATGATACGCATAGTAAAGTATCCTACATCATTTTATCATTACATCACACCTCTTCCAAGAACTGCTGTACTTCTTAGCATTACAGCGTCATGATGCTGTTACTTCTCCATGCATTTTCTGCAAAAGGGTCAACAACTCCGCAAATATGGTCATGTACGTATGTACACGTATAAGCCTCTGTTGCTGAATACTGATGGGATGGTGCATGGTACACGTAATAATCTGCAGAGAAGCCAGAATGACTACCCGATGGCCTCCATAGCTTCGTCTGCTGCCCCCTTTGACCCTTTTGTCACCCAGAGCCATACGGTCATTTCGTCATCGCTGCCTCGCTCCACTCCAGCTCCGTGGACAGCATCGTACTGCGCCCGAGTCAAACGGCCTCCCACCACCATCTCCAACACGCTCAACCAACTCTGATCATCATATTTCTTTATCCGCTGCATAAGGCATGCAACAAGTAAGAGTGGACATATGAAATGGTACCTGTTTAATGACGGAAAACCAAAATAGCACGTGGCGATACCTTACCATATCCTTCTTTGTCATGCCACTACCATCCCGTCGATCCATGTTGGAGAGCGACTCTTTCTTGACCACGGAGAATGACTGACCGGACTTCAAACGTCGAGAGGGAAGCGCCCACAGGACAACACTGCAAAAATGGCGCCATGAACTACAGAAATGTTTACCGAAAGATGAAGAGCAGTGTATACAGAAAAAGCTGAACATGCACATGCTTGGCTTCGCAATACACCATACCCATAGAATTCCTTCAAGTTGTCAAATGTGAAAAGTTGTTGCGGCTTCCGCTCCTGTTCCTGTTTCTGACAGCAGAACACCCACGTGGAAGACAGAGGCAGCAGCTTCTCCTTTTCCTGCTCTTCTTTCTTATTCGAAATAGTAGCTTCTTTCTTCTCCACCTTCCTATTCTTCCCTTCTTCAGCTTTATCTTCGACTGCAAGCATGGTCTTTTCTTCTTCTTCTCCGTCACCCTCCTTCTTCTTCTCTTCTAGTTTCGGCGTTTCCTTTGTTTCTTCCTTCCCTTCGCTTGCAGTGACGACTACTTCTTCCTTCTCTTCCGGATTCTTCTGCTTTACGTCTGCTGCAAGTTGCTGCTTCTTTGTGACTGTGGGACAAAGTTCTTTCGGTGGTGGTGCGGAGATGGTGAGTATTTTCTTTTCTCGACGCGGTGTAGGTGGCGTAGAAGTCGGAGATTCAACCGGAGACACCACCGCTGCCGCTGCGAACGGAATCTGTATTTGCTGGTACGACGGCGGGTAGTACGTGGTTCCGTGGGACATCTGAAGTGATCGAAACGGTTAAACTAATAAAAAAGCAACTGTGGAACTTCTTCGTACGTAGTGTGTAAGCATATACTGTACGTACAGTGTCTTTGTGTCATCCAAAAGTTGAGCATAACCGGAAAGGTCGCCTTTTTGGACCCCAACCCTTCCAGTTCAATAGCCAGCCGCGCAACTTCAAAATTACGATATATGACGGACTAAATTTACCCAAAGGACGTTTAGCGCCGGCGCTTCATAATAACTCAACTCGTGGAGTAGTGCTATGCTTACGTAATATGGTTGACTGGATGGCAAAGATGAAGAACGTTGTTCGGGGATGGTAGATAGTCTCTGTGTAGTCGAGAGTACCCGAGGATACGTGGGAGAACGATCCATTGTGTACCTCAGCTCAGCAGCAACCCAGCCTGACTGTTCCACAGACCGGCAAAAGCAAAGAATGAGAATGTAAAAGAAAAATGCATATTCCTCAAAACCAAGAACGCATCAAAGATATCTGTAAAACCGTGTAGCCGTACATCTGTCTTTTTCGGATCGTACAAACACGAGGCAGAAGGAACGAGAATCGTGGAGGATGCGATGCACTACTGAATTTGCACTGCAACGACGAAGACGAAGAAGAAATAAGAAGACGCGGAAATAGAGGCAGAGCACAAAGACAATTTTACTCGTTCTTGACATACTGCGTACGTGTGAAACAACTGTTTATACGCAAAAATGTGATAAGCATCGCTATCGTATCGTATCAAAAAGTAGAATAAAGAACAGAAAACAAAGGATAGAGGAACGTCCAATCCATGCTAAATTACCTTAGAAAGCAAACCGTGTTTCTAATTAGTGGCAACCATAGATGCACTGCCACTGTCAAAACCTTCACGCCCGAAGCGAGAAAGCTTATAAATTGAAGTAAAAATAGCACATGAAGTGGTCACAAAATAGGAAAACACCCACCGCCATTTTCTTTCGTTTTCAGAAGTCTTTCCTTTTCTTGGGATATGACTTTCGAAGTTTTAGCTTATAGGGTAGTTTAGCGAGCCTTAGCGTTTGGCACTGAGCCATGAAGGATAAAACATGAGAGCCCACGGGCATAGGGCCAAGGGCTATTTTGGACAACCTCGTCCTCCTACAAATTCAGCCAGTGTTTGAACCTTACGTGTATGACATGAAAATGCCTGCTATTGATTCTTCATCAATTGCTTCGTGGCCTATATATAAGTACTGCTTCAGGCTTTCGTACGTACACACTGTATGCACCAACAAAACTGTTACTCCCATCGTCCCCAACTCAATACAATACTCAACTATGTACATCCTGTGAATGAATACAGAGTGCATGCAGTTTACATGCCAACCCAACAAGTAACATGGACTGGCTATCGTTATGCAAGTACAGTATGTACACATCTAGGACTCGTCGTGCTTCATGAGATGGGGTACGGCGATGTTGAAGAGGGCCTCGTCGTTGTGCACGTCGACGACGGTGTTGAGGAGGCGGGTCATGGACTGATTGGTCCAGGTGGTGCGAATGGCGTGCGCCACGAAGGACTGGAAGCTGGGCACGCTGATACGCTCCAGAACCTCAGGAACCTCCTCCGCCGACTCCAACCCGAATATATTCATCCAGAAACTGAAATGAGCAAAAAAGATGTAGGGTACCATGGGGGAAAGTCGGCCACCTAATCAGATCTCAGGAACCAGTGCCTGTAACAATGCAAGTAATATACCGTAACATAGGTCTTTTAAAGCTAAGTTTAGGGTGCCAAGTGCGACTGCATTGCTAAACTTATTTAGAGAGTTATGGCGCTTTTTATCCTGGGGGGTAAAGTCGGCCACTGGGGGTAAAGTCGGCCACCTAAGAAAAAAGTGTATTTTGAGACTCCCAGGACGAATATCAGGATGCGGTCAGTTGCAACAGAAGCAGAACAGTCCGCCAAATGCATCGGCCAGCCAAATAGCCAGTCAATTCGCTCTAACTAACAAGTGGATGGGCGTGAATGAAAGAAGTTCGCTGCCAGTACAGTGTTGGAGTTGCCTTCAGTACTGGGGGGTAAAGTCGGCCACCTATGAATCCAGTACTGGGGGGTAAAGTCGGCCACCTATAAGAATCAACTTGATTCTCAAGCATATTTTTTAGACTGTCAGGACTAATTTCGGGGTGCGCCCTGTGGCAAGAGCAGCAGAACAAGTTGCCAAACTGGATCAGCTAACTAATTGCTAAAAATTAGCTCAAACTAGGAAGAATTTCGCTGACGTTACAATGTTACAGTTTCCTTCAGTACTGGGGGGTAAAGTCGGCCGGCCGACTTTTCCCATCCTTCAGTACAGGCGTTAGGTGGCCGAAATTACCCCACTAAGTACTGAAATTGTTTTTTGCTATATCTCCAGTACCAGTGGGGCGATTTGGCTGAAACTTCGCCTGGGGGTAGGGTACGATGCCCCCTTGCCCTCCACATACCGGGTGTTCATTTATACCATACAGGGTGTTTTTGCGCACTGTCTAAAGTTTGGTCATTTTTGACCTCTTCTTGAAAAACGTAACCCGTGAGCTTGATGTTTCAGCGAATGGTGAACCCAATAGCTCATTTGAAAGAGGAAAGTTCAAGGAATCGATTGATATCCTACTTGTCTCAATCGGTCGTATGTTTGACGAGATTTAATGCCTTGAAGCTTAGGTGGCCGAAATTTCCCGTGGCCGACTTTCCCCCATGGTACCCTACGTTTTGTGACGTGCCGCGTTCCGTATGGCGATAGCCGGGCCCCGAAAAGGGGGAAGAGAAATAGGACCGAATGGGAATCGAACCCGCTAAAATAGGACCGAATGGGAATCGAACCCGCTACCCTCAGTCACACCTGTGGACTTTTTGGCACACGACCACGTGCCGGTCCAAGGACAGATGACTAAGCTCGCCTTACATACCTAGAACTAGTTTATACGTACATTACTGGCCTCGGACGCTATTGACATGCGTACGCAGTAGAGTACGTAACAGAATGCAACTTCGGTATGTTGCAGAAAACAGCTTGTAATTTGTTACTATTCTGGGGGGGGGGGGGGGGGGGGCGCAAGGTGTCCGCGTCTATGACCAGTTGAAACGTCAAAGTCTCCATGAAAACACCCAGTTTTTCGTTACTGTGTTATGGGAGAAGCCGGGGCGAGCCCGTGGGAGGGCATTTCACGCAAAATTTCTTAGTGTCGCGCTGCCACAAGCCGCAGAACGATGACTGTTTTAGCTGACTTACTCGGGATTGTCCGCAATCGGCATGTCCTGCTGAACCTCTTCCTCATGCGCCACTTGCACCTCTGGCTGTTTGCCTCTTCTGCCTCCTCTCGTCGCTCTTGCCTTCGCAACCTCCTCCTCCTCTTCCTCCTCCCCGTCTTTCCCTCCTTCTGCGTAATGCTGGGCGATGAGGGCCGTGACTTCGCGTTGGCTGCGCTTCTTCCTCTCCGCCTCCACCTCCACCAGATGCCGCTGTCCTTCTTCCGTTTCCACCAGGACCACCTGTGCAGGGGGAGGGGGACGGGGAGGCGGCGGGGGCTCATCCACGGCGGCTGCCGCCGCGGCCACGCTCGGATCCTTCTGCAGGTAGCTCACCTGGCTGCTGTCCAGCGGCTTCCCCGTCCAGTAGGGGTAGTCGTCCGTGGATGTGCCGGGCGGCACGGTGATGAAGCGCCCGCGCGTGTCCTTCCACATCACCTGCAGAGCAGACATGAACACGGCATTCATTCAACAAGCTGTGCAACTTCTGGGGAACTGGGGTGCATAACGTCTCGGGTAAATCGGGAGAAAGTCGGACTGGACGGACACCCAAGCTAAGTTTGCTAAGTTTCAGTTTGCTAAGCGGCACTGGCACTTACAGTACGTAGCACCACTACAACACTGGACTGGCTACTGCACTGAAACGGGCTTCGTTAACTCTACGAGCCAGAGTAGAGAGCGAGAAAGCTTGGGTGTCCGACTTCAGCTCACCATCCTGCTTTTCCTCATGCCACACCCTCCCTCTCAGACCCCATCAGTATAGCTAAGGGTACAAGTAAGACTTCACCGCTCACCACGCCTCTAGCGGTTTAAAAGCGAAACACTATTCTTATTTTCCAGCAGTGTTGCACAAGGAAGGAAGGAAGGAAAAGAAGGGAAGGGAGGCGGGAGGTGGGGCCTTCCTCAGAAGGCCTCTCTAGGAGTACATGGCCTTGCGCAGTGCGTGCTCTAGGCGTTCATGTAGCGTCTTTGTCGCTTCTTTTTGATTGCTTCCGCGCTTGTCGTCAGGTGGCGTGGTGAGCGGTGAAGTCTTACTTGTACCCTTAGCTTTATGCAGCTCTCTGGGTTACCTTGTTGTTGACGCGAATCCAGCCGCCGATCTTCACTTCGCCGGGCGAGTCGCCGAGTCGCTCGCCGGGTCGACGCCGCGTGACCGGACAGCCGAGGGACGCCAGCAGCGCGCGCCGCTCTCGCGCCCAGCGCGCCTTCTGCTCCTTCCGATCCTCCGACCGGTCCTGCATCTTGTTGTAGAGGCGCTTCCGCGCGTACTTCATCTCCGGCGTCAGATAACTCGACGGACCGCGCGGAATGCGACCCAGCGTGCTCAGCTGCAGGCGACGCTGCTCCTCCAGCATCTCCGCTTCTCTCACATCTTCAAATATAGAACACGTAGGTGCCGTTTTCGCCCTCCTCGCCGATTTTTGAGCTGCAGTTATCACACACGCAAAGCACGCCGAAGCAATTACTTTTTCAAAAAATATACCAAAATTGCAAAAAGTAATTGCTTCGGCGTGCTTTGCGTGTGTGATAACTGCAGCTCAAAAATCGACGAGGAGGGCGAAAACAGCACCTCCTCTTATGGAGCAAGGCGAATAGTCAAGGTCTTTTCTGCGACATAGTAACTAACACAGGAGCGGTTTTCTCGGCCCACACCTTATACTCCGAGAGCTATAGGTACTTGTTCGAACTACCTAATAATAATAGCCCTGCAAACAATGCCACCATATGGATACTGTAGCATGCAAGAGATTAGCAGCGGTGTACGTTACGTGTATACCTGTGTCGTTGAGCGGATGCGTATGACGCCAGAGGAGAGTGATGAGGCCGGTGAGGCCTCTGCGTACGTAGTCGTCATTGGCCTGGGTGCTCTTGGTGCTGCGCTTCACCGTCAGTTTCAGGGACATGGGGCACTGGTCGGAGCGGCGACGGTGGCAGAACCAGTCGGAGCGGTGCTCGAACATGTGCTGGCGCTGGAGGGTGTTGGGGACGACGCGGAGGGGCGAGAGCGTCTTCTCCTTGAACTCCTCCAGCCACTCCGCCGCCTCCGCCTCCGTGGTGATGTTGGCGCGGAATTCGCCGTGGAAGAAGGACAGGTCCGCCTCGAAGCCGTAGCAGCGCGACATCTCGTGGTGCCAGGGCGGATTCGGCAGGAACTCCTCCACCACCACCTCCTGATCCGCCTTGTGCATCGGCACGATGTTATCTCAAACAGCAGCCAGCCCCATTCCCTATGTTACTGTACTGCACTGGGTATACGATGCAGCAAGGTGCCGGTGCCAGTGCAGACATACTGTACATCAGCGCCTGCTTGCATATGTTCTCTTTCTCATTGCTCAAACTGCCTTGTACAAATCTACAACTGCCTGTCATGATCAAAAGGGGAAATTATGACTGAGGTTATCCAGGTGTGTAGTCAAATGGTTTAAGCGGTCGCCTGGAACGCGAGCGGTCCAGCGTTCGATTCCCTGGCACATCTGGCAAATTTCCTTCTCGATTGTGACGTACATACATAGGCCTGCCTACATACTGTACATGCATACTTTGCATGAGCTACCCACCTTTCGGGAAGTCCATGATGGCTTGACTTTTCGGCTGGACGAGTGGTTCCGTGGGTCTGGGGTGCTCCCTCTCGCTGATTTTCGGCACTCCGCCCATCGGCCGACCGCGCAGACCCTGGGGGACGCCGCCTTTGGGTCCGGCGGCAGGCTTCGGCTTCTTTCCTGGTGAAGTAGAAGGAGGCGGCGAACGAGGAGACGCCGACCCGTCGCCTCCCTTGGCCCGACTTCGCGTTCGCGCGCCTCCCGACGGCGATTTATCCCTTTCGCCTAAGCAAGAAATGAATGACACATAATTCACTGCAAGTACAGTGATAGTATACTCTAGAGATAGCTACTGTACGGTCAAGATGAAATATGCATGTGAAACATCTGATTCTACGTGAAGACTTTTAGACTAAGTCAAGTAAAGGTCAGATCAAGATGAAATATGTGCAACAATTCGATCGTACTGTACGTGAGAGGTGATGGACTTTCCAGACCAGGAGATAACTCGTAAACATTTCAGACGAGAAAACCCGCAAATTGACAATGGAAGGGTGGTATGAAAAGTCCATCGTACCACATACCATCGTACGAACATACATACATGTTTATACCTGTCTCTTCTTCGACTTCCTGCTGCTTACTGTCAGGCGGTTTGTCAGCTCGCGCTTTCACCACTCCCGAAATAGCCTGCGCTGGAATCTTAGTGACGACTGGAGCAGAGAGAGAAGCCCCTGCCGCCGCCACGGCTTCTGCCTCTTCTTCCTGTCCGTACCGTAGTCGCTTGTGCGGTGGAGGGTTGTTTATGCTGCAAAAACACACGCTTGCAAAAACAGCGCCACAAGTTCACGACTTGTAAATAGGGAAGCTTTTGCTCGCAGCAACTGTTGAATGCAACGAATTGAATGCTTGCTATATGTAGCGGAAAGGGATGGTTGAATACGCCTTCACATACACAGGTAATAGAACTCGGTGAAAGGGTTAAAGGCAGAGCGAAGGCCACGGCAACGGCTTAGAGTACTATTCATCTTACCTACCCCCTATGGATCTTACCACCCGGTAGTACGCGCGGTATTGCACCCTTTTCTCCAGATAAAGCTAAGCTGTACCAAAATTTCCGAAGTAGGGTATTATGGGGTAAACCCAGCCACCTAAGCCCCTGTGAACTGGCTGTTTCAGCAAATGATGACCCAAACAGCTCATTTGAATGAGGAGAGTTCAAGGAATCTATTGATATCATGCGTCTCTGAATCGGTCCATTGGTTGCTGAGATATGAAGCCCTGAAACTCAGGTTGCCGGATATTCCCATGGCCGGGTTTACCCCATCGTACCCTACACGTATGTTCCCCTT
The DNA here is from genome assembly GCA_030247985.1 of Epsilonema sp. ZAB3_2. Lineage (NCBI taxonomy): Eukaryota > Metazoa > Nematoda > Chromadorea > Desmodorida > Epsilonematidae > Epsilonema > Epsilonema sp. ZAB3_2. The sequence goes on from JASAMW010005167.1 coordinate 54,079, forward strand.
ACAATTCCTCTTCTTCCATTTCATCTGCGTATAGCTGATTGGGCGGTTGCCCGGGCAGTCGCCGACTGGGTTCCGCCTGCGGCAGCAGTCGTCGCCTCAGCAGTTTTCCGGCGCGGCCCCTCGGATCCGCCCGTTCCTGCTGGTAATCGGTGGGCGCGAAGTGCAAACTGCAGACGACGCTGTGCTCCGTGAACTCCTGTCGCTCTATCGCCTCCAACCAACGCTCGCAAGTCGGCGGGTCCATCGCAGGGAAGTGGTGGAAGGAGACGTTGGCAGGCGTCTCTTCGCTCGTGTACCCACTCCGACAACCAGCTACGTAACACTTCGGCATATTCTCTCACCCTACACTTTTAGTAGTCAAAAGCCACACTTTTAGCAGTACAACCAAGGGCTTGGTACAGCAACGGCCTTGTTGACCTGACCTGAAACATTCAAAAAGCACGTACAAAAGCATGCACTGACACAGTATGCATGCGCAAAACAAGGTATTTGTGTGGTTGAAGAAAACAACCTTTTCATCCAAATCAGTTACTGCAGTTAGAGTAATCAGTTTATTGCGGAAAACCCGACACAAGTACAGTATCTACGATGAGTAAAGATACTCTGTGCTAACAACAACAAGCAAGGGCTACTTACAAAGCGAGAATAAGTCTGACAAGCCATGATCATCGCATACAAATAAACTGCGAAAGTTAGGTACATTGATAACAACGAATAGAAAGTGTGCCGTATGCACCCAAAAAACAAAAACCTCCAGGTCAATAAACTACTATAAAAGTACAGCGTGCACGCACACATTGTACCATATACGCCAACATACAGATACGTACAAACTCCAAGCTGCTTTCTCCTACGTCAGTTTGACCCTCCAAGCAAGTTTCCAGTGATTCTTTAGCGAGTCCGATGCTGTCTCAAGCTGAAACAACGTTGCATACACGTCGGCTTGTTCACGTTGGAAAGATAAACAGAGTTGTACATACTTGAATAGGAAGGGTACGGCGGCATTCAGCAGCGATAGATCGTCGTTCACATCTGTCTGATGCAAGATGAACGTCAAATCCTGGCTGGTCCACGTCGTGCGAATGATGTGTGCTGCAAGTGTAAATACACATCATAACGCAGTTTCGTTCGAATCGCAAATATGACGAAACACACTAAGTTCCCATAGCGGCAATATTGTAGTCGATTGCTGCCCGTGCCCGCTTTGCACGGAATAGTACAATTTCTCCCTCTCTCGCGTGTACGCACGCGTTAACGGTACATACCGCATATCTGCCAGAAATTTTTCAAGTCAATCGCGTCTGGGATATCGTCTTCGGTGCTCGCTCCGAATAATTCCATGCACAATCTGTCAACACGAGCACAAAACCATTTCACACTAGTAGTTCATACCATATAGAGACGACCTTATCTCTTCATCATTGACGCTAATATGCCCGATTCATAATAATGCGGGTGATGGTAGCCTTGCCTACTACACAGCACAGCCAGTGCATATGTCCGCAGTATGCAATAGTCTGGCCAGTAAGGGTTAGCTAAGACATTCAAGGCGCGTTGCGTAAAATAGATTCACAAATGCGAATTCTTGTCCGTGCTTCGTGTACTCTTCTTTAGCAGAAGTACATGCAAACTACGTAGTACGACATGAATCCTATAGCCAACTCTCTCAGGCCAGAGACTATAACACCCACCGTCCATGAAATACGGTATTTGCTTCTTACTCGGGATTGTAGGTGGCGAAATCCAGAGTGCCTCCTCCATTCTGCTCCGTCTCTTCCACTTCCTCCTGTTCCTCCTCCTCCTCCTCCCCTTCCTCGTAGGTCGTCGCTTTGCCGCCTCCGAGAGCGAATTTCGGTCCCTGTTTCTTCCCGGGCGTCTTAATTCCTCCTCCTATCACGCCGCGTCCACTCGTGGACTGAAACCACTCCGCCTTAACTCCCGACACCATTCTCCCGAGCGTTTCGCTAGTCGGCAACGGGTTCCTGGCGCGTCTAGGCCGAACCAGCCCCATCTCTCGCTCTTTCTTCCTGCGCTCGTAGTAGCGTTTCGCATAGTCCTACACGCAACACAAGAAACAAAGGAGAATATTCGTTGATTCTTTCGCCAAAAACAATAAGTGTAATACATACGTACGTGGCGAGTAAACTCGCGCTAAAATTGAGACAAGTATTCTACCAATCGATTCCTTTGAACTCTCCTCTTTCAAATGAGCTACCATGTTCATCATTAGCTGAAGCAGCAAGTTTCCGGGTTTTCCCCACGATACCCTAAGTATAAGTAATAAAAGCATCGCGAGGTGAGGTTTACCTTCTGATTGTACGTGCCGGGTATGTAGGGGGGAGGCTGATATCGATTCTCCTCCGTCGGCTCGATGCTGCCTTCGGGCACGTGGACGAAGCGGGAGCGCTCGTCCTTCCACATCAGCTTTCCGTTGCAGATGACCCAGCCGAGGACCTTGATCGGCTCGTCGCTCGTCTCGCCGTGCCTGTCTCCCTCCCTCTTGCGCGTTATCGGGATGCCCATGGCGGCCTTGCGGGCTCGATTCAGCCGCATCCACTCCGCCTTGCGGCGCCGTCTCGCTTCCAGGTACACCGGGTCCAGCTCCCGGATGCGCTGCTGCTCGCGTTTGCGCATGGCCAGCTCCTCCGGGGTCATGGAGGGTCGCGCGGCCCTGCCCCGTTTCACCTCCTTCTGCTCTATGGGTCTGCCGACGCCCGGCTGCTCCATGTGCCACTTCCACTCCGCCTCTGGCAGGGGATTGTGCGTGTGCCGCCACAGCAGCTTCACTCGGCCGCGCATCCCGTAGGCCAGGTAGGGGTCTCGTACGCGGCGATTCGGGGAGTCCTTGACGATGGTGATCTTGGCGACGGCGGGACAGCGGTAGAACTGGCTGCCCTGCTTGATGCAGGCCCAGTCCATGCGGTAGTCGTACATGGTGTCGTACTTGACGAAAAGCAAGAATAGCGTTACTGTACAATACTTACATACATACGTGCAACACGCGTAGAGATACATTACATACATACTGTACCTACTATTGCAATACATTCCCGCATTCCGCTCCGCAAGTGACCATGGTTAGGCCACCCACAGCCGAACATCTACATACGTACCACCCTTGTAAACCGCTCAAAATTAGTATTACTAGTACTATGCCTCGTCCCAGTTGCTACCAACCAACCCCGGCTGTGGGTGGGTGCTATGTGAACCAACCTTGAGGCAGGTGGTCTTCTGGCGGAGGGCGCAGCGGTTCTTCTCCATGAAGGCGCGAGCCCAGGCCTCCGCGTCCTCCCGGCTCTCCAGACTCAGGCGCAGCTCGCCGTGGAAGTAGGAGAGGTCGGGGGCGAAGCCCCAGCACTTGGCCAGCTCCGTCTTGAACCCTGCGCCCTCCGCCGGCAGCATCCGGTCGAACAGCTTCCGCTTCTCCGCTTCGCTCAGCTCCATCTCCGCCTCCGGGTCCAGTCCTACAGTACATACATCCACACCATGCGGCCTAGGGGTTAAATTCGGCCTTTTATGCCAGGCTGATTGATTGATCATTCATTTCAAACACTGGATGACCGGGTTCATTCATACCATCAAACAAGCCGGCCGGATTTATCACGTAACGTACCCTATTCCTCTAAATAAAATCTAACCGAATGACTACTTCTACTCTAATGGGACGTGGGCGGATACCTGCCCTTTTCTTTTGCCGTTGCGTGCTTTTTTCGTAAACGTCTGTAGATGCGTGGTGGTTGCGAAAGTCGGTAATACGCCAGACTTTCGGAAAAAGGACAGGCATTCGGCCATGCCTCATAAACAGCGCCCGCAGTGGATATATCAACAATAATAAAGAAATGCGTTACGGGTAAGCATCAGTACATTTGCTTTATTCGATAGGAAAGATAATGGTCGCACTTTTGGAGACTTTGTCCGATCCGCTGAAACGCGAGTAGTCCAGCTTGGAGACATCCTTGAGTTGATGCTGTTTGCCTCCACCTCGTCGTGGTCGCTTGCGCGCTGGAGTTTCCTCCTCCTCTTCCTCTTCGTCGTCTACCTCTTCTTCCTCCTGCGTCCTATCAAAAATGGATGACTCCTCCGTTACTTCAAATTCTTCTCCTTCCGTCACAGCTGAAAACATCAAACAACGTATTGTCGGGACGGGACAGGTCAAAATGGAAAATTGTCATGGTGCGTTTTGTCGGAATAGCAGAATAACATCCCTTTCTCTCCAGCCATTTCGTATACTTCTGCAAGTGCTTATTCACGTTGCAGTACAGGGATGTAGTGTTACTTGTACTGTACGTACGCATACATACATACCTTGGAGACCCAGCACTCTCAGCTTTTCCGCTTCCGGCAGTTTGATCCAGGCGTACATGCGGAGGAGCTTCTCCTTGCTCCGCTGCTCTTTCGCCGCATCGCCCTCCGGTTGCTGAGCGAGGTAGACGCGCAGAGAGTTCATACGCGGTTCGTTCAGCACTTTCTCCCCAAACACAGACTCGGCTACGTTGAACTTCTGCAGGTCGTCCAGAATTCTCGTGGCCATCGTTTGAGTGTCGATGTAGGTGACGCCTTCTTCCTCGTCCTCTTCTTCTTCCTGTTCTTGATCCTCTTCTCCACTCTCGTCAGCCGCATGATCGCTGCCTTTCTTGCGTCGAAGCCGAGTACTTCTACACCACAAACACGCAATGCATGCATAAGCGCAACATACATACACTGTAATGGCGCGTTCACCAGACGTCCGTAACGTCCGTCCGTTCGTCAACCCGTATGTGTTCGTTCGTTCGTCCGTCCGTCAACCCATATGGGTTGAGGAAAGGACGGACGGGCGTTACGGACCGTCTGGTAAACGCGCCATGTCCGTCAACCCATATGGGTTGACGCACGGACGGACGAACACTTATGGGTTGACGAACGGACGAACGGATGGACAGACGTTACGGACGTCTGGTGAACGCGCCAAATAAGTGTTTTGACATCTAAATCTAGGCTGCAGAATAACGGCAAATGAAGAGGTGTGCGTCGTACAAACACTGTAGGTACAACTGCATTACCTTCTGCTCGTCTTGTCGCCAGGTGATTGTACGTCCGCATGTGTTGCCCCAGCAGCAGTATCTTCCTCCAGCACTTTGACACTGGCCAAGAAGGTTTTGGTGGCGGCAACAGCGCTGTCCTCTTCCTTATCTCTCACTGCTCTGCTGCCTCTCGCTATCACCTTCACTTTCTTCAATGCCTCCCTGAAACAACTTCCAGAGAGTAAGGCAATGCACACAAGACATCCCATCCCGCACGTTTGCTCGCTGGGTGTGCACCGGTCACAGCTTATGCACAACGTCCGACGTGCGGACACTCAACGTGTCAATAGTGCGCTACACACGAGGTGAGTAAACTCACGGGGAATTCTCCGTAAGTATGTGAGTTTGAAACTCACTGCGTGCGAACACGTGAGAAAAATTTCGCGCGTGGGAGCAAGTGAGAACGCTCTACACGGAAAACCAAACTCGAAGTTCAAACTCACCGTGAGTTTACACAACACGTGTGTGGCGCACTAATGGCTCGGCGCACGATGCAAAAGCATGGACGATCAGTCACGGGCACGCTATGTGAACGGGCCATGATGCATTCTTCACTCACCCGGTGGTGGGCGGTATATGCAGCTTCAGCGTGGGTACGGCTTGTGATTTCAGAAAGACTCCACGCATGTTGGAGGTGAAGTCATCCGGCGTGAAGTGCATGGAGCAGATGCGGTGTCCGGCGTTCGGCGTCCATCCGGCGCGTTTCATCTGAGTCAGCCATTGCTGCAGCAGATCCTCGTTACTCAGGGGGAAGCGGTGTAGGCGGATCCAGTCCGGTATACGCGTACCGTCGCTCATAAAACGACTCTGACAATTCTCCACTGCGCAGCGCTTGTTCATCTTCATGCGATGAACTAATGACCTTCATTCACTGATCTATAGACGTGGCAGAGACTATCGCTTTGGATACCTATTCAAAAAAGGATACGCCTAATATCAGATGGGGCAGGCATTCCTTTGATTGTAAATACTGCAGCTTTCTGACTGCGTTCCAACGAATGCACGTACGTACAGTACAGTTATTACAGCACCGTGCACAGGTACGTACGTACATGGATACATGCAGCTGATGTGGACTAACGGATGTGCTCGTTTTCTTATGGAAACGCAGCGCAAGGTCAACAAACAGTGCATGCAGGTTTTCCTATCACATCAGCTGCCTTCCAGAACTTTTTATCCATTGACCTTTGTGTGTTATTATGTGCTTTCATTACTTTGCCAATGAAGTAATAAAAAATCGAACCTTGATTAGCTCCCTCCGGTGGAGAAAAAGCGCGCAGACGTTCAAATCGCTTGAATTCGCGCGCGATGACGATTGGTGAATCGAGATATCGCCGTTCCTGGACCAGATGATATCCGGGGGTCTATGTCCACGGACCAAATCCTTCGGAAAAGGTGAAAGCATGGACGTAAGCACGGAAAACAAATATTTGTGGTAATTTGTAAATTACGCTATTTGAACAAAGCATATACAACTTCAGCAAACAGTGCAAATTGATGAAGGAATTTGACGAGGTCGACGTGACGTGACGTGACGTGGAGGTGGAGTGAAATGGAAAAACTGAAGAAATGACCGAAGAAATCAGACTAAGAGAGTGAAGGAAGATAGATATCAGAAGTTTTAGAAAGATGGTAAGCTAGCTAATCAATCAGACTATTTATTAGGATTTGTACATTTTGTTTTATTGTTTTTGATGATGATATTTAGGTGAATAATAATCAATGCCGTGTGAAGACATTTATTCGGAGAAGCCCTGCGTAATGCGACTATGTATTTTACATGTCAAACTTGATATGTCTGAGTGGGGAGCAGCATGACCGCCTCGTCCAATGACAACGCAATCATCAAGCGAAAAGAAATGTTCCTGAAGAACGCCATAGAAAAGATTCTACACGACAAGGACATCAAAAAGTCCCATCATTCACAGTTGAAGATTGCCTGCGAAGCAGCCTTAGGTATGCTTGTAGCGTAGGCCTACTTGAAAACATGAAGAAGTCTAGAGTAGAGAGGCAAACGTATTTTGCAGTGAATTTGAGCGTTCTTTTATTGCTGCCAATTTCAAGTATGTATGTACATACTAACGGACGGTACAGTATGTTATGTACACTTGCTGCAGTTGTAACATGTGGCATTTCGTTTGACAACAGCCGGGCCGCGAAAGGGGGGGGGGGGGGGGGGACCGAACGAGAATCGAACCCGCTACCGTCGCTCAGACACACAGACAGACAACCGTTTGCCCGGCCCAACGACAGTTGGCTAAACTGGCTTTGTGTACATACACTGTGCTATTTATTTAAAAATTTAGCCTAAACTAAACTGGCCTCTGTCCCTATTGCCGTGCATCCTGTACGTACTGAGTACGACAGAGAGTGTGTACAATAATCAATAATGCATACGTAGGCGTAGCCTATTTGTAGAAGAGCTAAATGGAGAACTGGCTGCTTATCAGAATTTCAAGGAGCAGAATCATGAAGATAACGCCTTGTCTGCCTCATCCGTGGTTCCTTCGCGCAGACTTTTTGTGGAGGCGGACAGATATTTCCTACCTTTTGAACTGGCCTGTCAGTCCAAGTCGCCTCGCATTATTGTCACTTCCTTGGATTGCTTACAAGTACGTACGTACGAAGCTATGCTGTGTGATGGGTCGGACCAGAGAGAGAACAGATGGTGAAACAGTTTATATACCCACTACGTTTCGGCTCACAGACTTGAGCCCTCTTCAGGTGGCTTGAAACTGTGGGTAAAAACGTAGTGGGTATATAAACTGTTTCACCATCTGTTCTCTGGTCTGACCCATCACACAGCATAGCTTCATCATGAATAATACCGGCCAGCAAGAATACTCATTCAGAAATAACAAGTACGTACGTGCGTAAGGGTATTGTGGGCTAACACCTGAGACGAGTTTACTCTCGATTACACAGGAAGCGATGCACGACATATCGGTTTGGTTGTGTAGAAGTTGATAGCCTATGGTCATCTGACGGGGAAATCGCCCGACGCTGTGAACCCTGACAAACTGCTGATTGATCGCATAGTAGAGGCAATTTGCGCTTGCTTCGCTGGCGTCCATACTGATGAAACAGTACAGCTGCAAATTATCAAGGTATTAGCGGTTTTTTAAACGATAATTCCAGTGTGTCTTTTTTGATTTCTATTCGCTTCCTGTGTGTGATTGTACATGGTTACATTCCAGGCTTTACTGACCATAGTGAGTAGTCAGTCGTGCGAGATACACGAGAGCACCTTGTTGCTGGCCGTGCGTACCTGCTACAACATTTATCTGGCCAGCAAAAACCTGATCAATCAGGCAACAGCGAAAGCGACGCTCACCCAAATATTCAGCATTGTCTTTGCGCGCATGGAGGCGGAAGCTGTAAGACAGCAGCATCCTGCTGCACATATTATATGTGTACAACCGTGGGGTATAGTTATGGAACACATCTTTGTTAGCCTATTCACTACCAACATGGTGGGTTCTGGTCACCAGCCGAAACATCAATTTTACGAGTTCACCTAAGCTGCTCTCACAGCCACAACACAGTAACGGAGTACTTCGTCGGCTCTGGGTGAACTCGTGACTTTGACGTTTCGGTTGGTCTTGACCCGGGGCCACCTCGCGACCACCTATGTACGCAAGGCGTATAGTGACTTTGTAGCTATCCTGCATTATCCCTCACACAACACCCCACGTGTACGTACGTAACGAACGGTGTGTATCTATCTATCTATGTTGCAGGAGAGTCATAAGGAAGAGGAGAATGTGGAGCTGGCGGTTGCTGACGTAGTGGAAGAGTTGATAGTTCGAGTGGCGGCGGCGGCGGCGACGGAAGAAGAGGAGGAGGAGGAGGAAGAGGAGAACGCAGCGCCCTCTGTCGCCAGCGAAGGAGATCAGCAGCAATCGGCGTCGACGAGTGCCGCAGTTCGACTGCGGCTGGGCTTCGGTCACGTGCTGCAAAAGGACGCCTTCCTCCTCTTTCGTACCATGTGCAAACTCTCCATGAAACCTGTTCCGGAATCCGCCGATCCTAAGTAGGCCTATGTACTGCAATAGCTTCTATAATACTCAGGGTCCCGTTCTGTACTCAGTCCACTGAGAGAATGGGGACATTTCTGAAGTCGCGGAATGCTTTTTTGCGCCTGATAGCACGACGTGTCCATAAAATCTCGTGCTATCTGGCCTAGAGTATCTTACAATACTGTACGACAAGAAGCGATGTGATTGGTGTTTGTGTAGGTCTCACGATATGCGCTCCAAGGTTCTGTCTCTGCAACTGCTGCTGTCGATTCTGCAGAACGCAGGCGATTGTTTCTGCGGCAACGAAGTCTTCATCGTGGCCATCAAGCAGTATCTCTGCGTGGCCCTGAGTAAGAACGGCGTGTCACCGATTACGGAAATCTTCGAGCTGTCTCTCGCCATCTTCCTCGTGCTTCTCGAGAAGTTTAAGGCCCATCTCAAGGTTCAGGTTGAGGTAAGCAAAGCGTACATCTTCTGCTTTCAACGGAATTAGCCTTGTTCGTGTACATAAATCGGAAGGTTTTTATGATTTTTATTAATTTTTAGGTGTTTTTCAAAGAAATCTTTCTGAATATTCTGGAATCCCAGTCCAGCTCTTTTGAGCACAAGTGGATGGTGATGCAAGCACTAACAAAGATATGTTCTGGTATCGGTTGCTTGTGCATGCTTCGATGTTCATTTTTTTAGTCTAAATGTATCGGAGTATGGGTGGTGAGATATGCCTTGCTTCTGTTGTAGACGCGCAAAGTGTGGTAGATATCTATGTGAATTACGACTGTGATTTGAACGCCGCCAATATTTTTGAACGACTCATCAACGATTTGTCAAGGATAGCTCAGGTAGGAAGAAACATGGTGTGCATGCATGCTGGAGAAGAAAGTTATGAATTGATGGTTGCCTTTTTGGTCTTTTTCAGGGAAGACACGCATTCGAGTTGGGTGCGACGGCTGGTCAAGAGAAGGAGATGCGGCTGAAAGGCTTGGAATGCCTCGTATCTGTGCTCAAGTGTATGGTGGAATGGTCGCAGGAGCTCTATGTGAATCCCGCCAGCCAACCTAATCTCGGTAATTGCGATGCAGCCTTATGAATTCTTAATTTGCTTTCTGTTGGGGCCTCCTTATGCTGAATGATAAGGCCACCCTGGATTTTTTCGGGGTTTCTTTTCCAAGGAAGTGAGAGATCTTCATGATATCGGTAGTGTAGTGGTGAGTGACGTCTTGGTTGTTTTGCAGCGGATACAAACTCGGAATCGGGTCTGGGTAGTGCAAGTGGAAGCAGTGCCAACTTGACCACCATGTCCACCTCCACTTCCGCATATCAATTTGAACAGCTGAAACAGCAGAAGGAAGTTGTAGAGCAGGGAATTTTTGAGTAAGTTCTAAGCAGAAGGAAGTTGTAGAGCAGGGAATTTTTGAGTAAGCCTTGCTGGCCGCCAACGTACGTATCTACTGTAGCACGCACGGTATAGGTAGGTACTGTCCATAAGTGCTGTATACCTGTATGCCGTCTTTTTCGCGCTGTAGATTCAACAGGAAGCCAAAAGCTGGTCTGAAGTTCATGGAGGAGAAGGGTCTTTTGCGTGCTAAGGACATAGAGGAGGTTGCTCGCTTTTTCCACACGGAAGACAGACTGGACAAGGCAGTCGTGGGCGATTTTCTCGGCGACAACGACCAGTAAACACCGCAGTGTCTCTTCTGTGAACTGTTGGTACGCCATGTACGAATTCGAATATTACTTCAGAATGTGCTGTTTGTAGATTTTGCAAGGAGGTCATGTACGCGTACGTGGACCAGATAAATTTTACCGGCATGGACTTCGTGAGCGCCCTTCGACTGTTCTTGGAAGGATTTCGTCTGCCTGGCGAAGCGCAGAAAATCGATCGCCTCATGGAGAAATTCGCGTCGAGATACTGCGAAAACAATCCACAGTAAGCTTGGCGTGCCATATGGACGCGATTGGGTTGGTCGATAGTGACCCCGCGGTATTTATTGAAAGTTTGGATCGGTGCCTGCGGGATCGTCGACCTTGTTCAATCATCTGGGAGCGGAAAAGGAGCGAGTGAAAAGAAGAATTTTCGGCAGAAGGTGACGTCGACGACCCCGCAGACACCGATCCAAACTTGCACTAAATACCCTGGGGTCGTATCGACTAACCCAATCGCGTTACCGCAACTCGTCGTACCGTTTCTAGAGCTTTTTCCTCGTCCTTGGTTCCGTGAAAAACTCGATAGACACTACTGTATCGTGTATCGTGCGTTAGACAGACAGTCCTCTTGTGATGAGCTTGTTGCTGTTTCCAGCCTCGGCTTATTCGCTTCGGCTGACACTGCCTACGTGCTGGCCTACTCGATCATCATGCTGACGACGGATCTGCACAGCGCCCAAGTGCGGCATAAGATGACGAAAGAGCAGTACATTCGCATGAACCGAGGGATCAACGACGCCGCGGATCTGCCCGAAGAATATCTCTCGGATATCTATGACCAAATCGCGGGAAACGAGATCAAAATGAAACAGACGCATTCCACCGGAGTGCCGAAGCCTCCGGCCAGTAAGTACACTAACACTGCACTGCACCTCTGACGTGGGTACAGATAGGCGATGCACTGATCTGTGATACTGTAAATCATTGTGATTTCTTGTAGAAAGTGTGGTGTGATAGGGGTGATAACGCGTTCACCAGACGTCCGTAAATCTATCCGTCCGTCAATCCGTAACGGACGTATCTAGGAGTACACGGCTGTTTGCGGTGTGCCATGTACTCCTAGATACGCTTTACGGTTTGACGGTTGGACGTAGGGATTTACGGACGTCTGGTGACGCGCCGTGAGTGTATTCTTTTGTGCAGATATGGCGGCTAACGAGCGGCAGCGACGTCTGTTCTACAACATGCAGATGGAGCAGATGGCGACGACGGCGAAGGCGCTGATGGAAGCCGCCTCGCATTTCCAGGCCTCCTTCACTTCCGCCACGCACTCGGAGCACGTTCGGCCCATGTTCAAGGTATCCATCCCATCTGTATGCACATTTACGATATGCGGTAACGCGATTGGGTTGGTTTATAGCGACCCCGCGGTATTTAGTGAAAGCTTGGATCGGTGTCTGCGGGGTCGTTGACTTCATTTGTTGTCAATAATTCTTCTTTTCACTTCGCTCCTTTGACGCCCCCAGATGATTGAACAAGGTCGACGACCCCGCAGACGCCGATCCAAGCTTTCACCGAATACCGCGTGGTCGCTATCGACCAACCCAATTGCGTTACCGCATATCGTTCCGATGTACGTACAATGAGTAATGGTGTGTAGATTGCGTGGACGACGTGTTTGGCGGCGTTCAGCGTGGGCTTGCAGGGCAGCGACGACGAGAAGATACCCGCCTTGTGTCTGGACGGCTTCCGCTGCGCCATCCGCATAGCCTGCATATTTCGCATGGAGGTGAGCTACAACAGCCATGCTTACTTACGGTTATTGCGAGCAACGACCTATTGTGTAATTGAATTGGATCTGTTCTTCTTCAGTTGGAGCGCGACGCCTTCGTTCAAGCTTTGGCCCGGTTCACCCTGCTGACAGCCAAACAGGCGCTGATCGAGATGAAAGCGAAGAACATTCACACCATCAAAGCCTTGATCACCGTGGCGCATACGGACGGAAATTACTTGGGAGAATCTTGGTTGGAGGTATGTACTGTACTACTGTACAAGTTGGAGCAGCATTATGCAAGATAGTGTTGTTAGTTGAAATAATACTCTACTTATGTTATTTGCGGCTATTCTTGTCAATTGCAGATTCTGAAATGTATTAGTCAGTTGGAGTTGGCTCAGCTGATAGGCACAGGCGTGAAACCGACTGCTCCGGGACTGGGAACGAGTTCGGGAGGGGGCTTAGGTGGGCATCATCATCATCATCATCACCATTCTCATCACAGCAGCTCGTCTGGCCTACTGCAGCATATGGACCAAAAGAAGCTGCAACCCGCGCTGCAAGAATCCCTAGGAGAAACCAGCTCTCAAAGCGTCGTCGTGGCTGTGGATAGGTACATATATGTGCGATACAGACCCCCCCCCCTATTTTTGTGGGTATTTTGGGCAACCTGACAATAAGTGATACCAGATGATTCTTGCACACTTTATTCTGTCTGAAAGTTCTACACTGTTTCGCTAATTTGCCTCTGCTAAACGAAGATGGGTAAGGGTGGCCCGTAGTAGGCGCTGATTGAAGTCTAGGGTTGCCTTCAACAACAATACAACATGTTTAGACGGTAAAAGGCAAGCAACATAGACTTCTGAAAGAACTACCTGAACTAGTTTATTTCATACGTCGATGAATTTCGATGGTAACCCTAGAACTCAATCAGCGCCTAGTAGCATGCGGTTCCTACATGCTGCGAACTGCTCGTTATGTAGAGATGGTGTGGAGTGAATGCTTTTGTTGTGTACAGGGTGTTCACTGGTTCTGTGCGTTTGGACGGGGACTCGGTGGTGGATTTCGTGCGCGCCCTGTGTCAAGTGTCCATGGAGGAGCTGAGTAATCCGCTGCATCCGCGTATGTTCAGTCTGCAGAAGATCGTCGAGATCTCCTACTACAACATGGGCCGCATTCGACTGCAGTGGTCTCGCATGTGGGCCATACTCGGCGAGCATTTCAACCAGGTGCCCGCCTTTTCCCGCCTATCTTCTCGTGTATGCTGTATAGATGTAGGGTACTACAGCTGGGTGGACGATCAAGAGCGTCCTTGACAATTTTGGCGCTCCGTAGTAATCTGACATTCTCTAAACAAGAATAGCAATAGTGTTTGAAAAAGGGTCGAAAATGCCGGTTGCTATTCTTGTATAGGAATGCCAGATTTACTAAGATTACTACGGGCGCCAAAATTGTCAAGCACGGTCTTGATCGTCCATCCAGCTATAGTACCCTACCTATATTCTATATGTGCGCAGTTTTTGTGCAGGCTGGCTGCAACGCCAATGAGGAAGTGGCCTTTTTCGCCGTGGATTCCCTGCGTCAGCTGTCCACGAAATTTCTGGAACGTGGGGAGCTGCCTAATTTTCGATTCCAAAAGGATTTTCTTCGGCCGTTTGAGTACATTATGAAGAGGAACCTGTAAGTCTTCACTACTCGTCCATCAGCACGTTATTCTACTATTTCCAGACATTACGTTGTTTGTAGGTCGTTGGCCATCCGCGATATGGTATGTCGCTGTATGCAGCAGATGGTGAACTCTCAGTCAGCGAATATCAAGTCAGGTTGGAAGAATATCTTCTCCGTCTTCCACATGGCTGCCTCTGAAACGGACGAGTCCATTGTGGACATGGCCTTTCAGACAACTTCCAGCATTATCAGTAAGCCTACCCACCCACATTTGTACTGTAGGCCTACATAATACGACAACAACGAGCATAGACCAAGGCCTTAGCTAGACGTAGCTGTGAACTGCCTGTTCTGGTGGTTCCTTCAGGGTGCACTGTTGAAAGTGTGTGTTTTTGTACTGTGTGTGTTTCAGCTGACGTATGTAAGACGCATTTCAATTCAGTGCTGGATTCCTTCCAGGAGGCGGTGAAGTGTCTGTCGGAGTTGGCCTGCAATGTCCACTTCCCTGACGTCAGCATGGAAGCCATTCGCCTCATCCGCCTCTGCGCCCGATACGTCGCTGACAATCCTGAGGTACACCTACCTACGTAGTTAACCAGCTCCGATATGCCCCGGACCGCTCAGCCCGCGGGCCGCCCGGAAGCAGAAGGAAGCGAGAGAGCAGGCAGCGAGCAGTACGGGGGTACGTGAAACAGTCAACGCACGTCTATTTCTTGCCCTCCATTCGAAAGTTCTAGACCGGCGTCCGCATTGCACAAGAATAGTCTCCAATCGCCGTGAAATGTCGTTCCAGCGCTTGAATGATTCATTTTCTCCGATTTTATCGGCGCTTCCTTCCGCTTCCGGGCGGCCCGCGGGCGGCCCGCGGGGCGGCCGGGGGGCGGCCCGCGGGCGGCCCGGGGGCGGCCCGCGGGCGGCCGGGGCGGCCCGGGGGCGGCCCGCGGGCGGCCCGGGGGCGGCCCGGGGGGCGGCCCGCGGGCGGCCCGCGGGCGGCCTGCGGGCGGCCCGCGGGCTGAGCGGGCCGGGGCATATCGGAGATGGTTAACTCCTCCCGGGATTCAAAGTCTCCGACGCCAACCAGTTGCACAACCGACGCCAACCGACATATAGAGCAGTTGTACAACAGACGTCAACCGACATATAGCGGTTGCGCAACCGACGCCAACCGCGAAGAAAAGAAAAGAAGAAAGAAAGTGCAGGATAGTGTTGCAGGACAGTGCAGGACGCTATTCTTTATTCACTTCAATTCAGCATCACAAGCAAGAAATATTCCTGCACTTTCTTTCTTCTTTTCTTTCCTTTTCTTTTCTTCGCGGTTGGCATCGGTTGCGCAACCGCTATATGTCGGTTGACGTCTGTTGTACAACTGCTCCATATGTCGGTTGGCGTCGGTTGTGCAACCGGTTGGCGTCGGAGACTTTGAATCCCGGGAGGAGTTAAGAGACGTTTTCTGTAAGGATTGAGAGTAGCCTGTAGTATAGGCGGAAGGGGGGTACTTTTTGTGAATCGAGATAATATGCCTATCGGATTCCCCATCAAAAACTGCATATGTTGATGAAGTTTAGGAAAAAATTTGTTCAGGCAACATCGAGATATTCAAGGGTAAAGGTGGGCAGGTCGCATTTTTGCCGTTTTTCAACGTTTTTAGCCATATTTCAGCAACCGCAGGGGTTAGAGGGCTACAATTTGGTACACACATACATCCCATAGGGACCCAAGTCTGGACCAATTTTGAGCCCAATCGGCCACCTGTGTGGCGAGATATAGCGTCACAAAGTGCATTTCTGTATATTTTGCACCTGCTGCAAATTTAGTTTTTTGAATACCACGGCGTGAATACATGCCCTGCACGGGGTAAAATTTTGACAGAAAGTAGAGAAGGGTTAGGCCTAAAAACTTTAGTACTACCGCAAAAAATCTCTATAATTGGAATTGGGACTACAGTCCTCTCGAATAGTGAAAAATGCAGCAAAAATTTTCCCGCCTTTTTTATTTTTCAAGATAAATGAGCAATACCACTGAAACATTTTCCTCGTAAGTAGCCTATCTTATGTAGAATTTGATGTAGATTTCAAAAATAAAATTGTTTTTCCCAAAAAATTTAACCACTAGCATATAATTTTGCAAAAGTAGTATTTTTTTGTGAATTTTGGGTAAGGGTTAAATTTTTTGGGAAAAGCAATTTTATTTTTGAAATCTACATAAAATTTTACATAAGATAGGCTACTTACGAGGAAAATGTTTCAGTGGTATTGCTCATTTATCTTGAAAAATAAAAAAGGCGGGAAAATTTTTGCTGCATTTTTCACTATTCGAGAGGACTGTAGTCCCAATTCCAATTATAGAGATTTTTTGCGGTAGTACTAAAGTTTTTAGGCCTAACCCTTCTCTACTTTCTGTCAAAATTTTGCCCCGTGCAGGGCATGTATTCACGCCGTGGTATTCAAAAAACTAAATTTGCAACAGGTGCAAAATATACAGAAATGCACTTTGTGACGCAATATCTCGCCACACAGGTGGCCGATTGGGCTCAAAATTGGTCCAGACTTGGGTATGGGATGTATGTGTGTACCAAATTGTAGCCCTCTAAGCCCTGCGGTTGCTGAAATATGGCTAAAAACGTTGAAAAACGGCAAAAATGCGACCTGCCCACCTTTACCCTTGAATATCTCGATGTTGCCTGAACAAATTTTTTCCTAAAACTTCATCAACATATGCAGTTTTTGATGGGGAATCCGATAGGCATATTATCTCGATTTACAAAAAGTACCCCCCTTCCACGTACTATGCATCCGCTACAGAAAACGTTTCTTAACTGAACATACCAACAATAATATGTCTTTTTCTCTGTCTACTGTACCAGATGGCCTACTGATGTTTCTTTGTCCTTTTCTCTCTCACCGTGAAGGATGTGATCTGCGTGTGTGTATGCTTCAGCAATTTCGAGAGCACGCGTGGGAAGACGCCGGTATACCGGAGGAGGAGCGCGTGTGGCTGCGCGGCTGGTTCCCCATCATGTTCGAACTCTCTTGCATTATCAGTCGATGCAAACTGGACGTGCGAACCAGGTTGGCGATGTGGGCATGGGAAGGAATGCCTGTGTTTTATGCATACATACAAATACATGCCTTGCAGGGGGTTAACAGTGATGTTCGAGATAATGAAGACGTACGGCGGTTGTTTCAAGAGCAGCTGGTGGCGCGATCTCTTCCAAGTCGCCTTCCGCATTTTCGACATCATGAAACTGCCCGAACAGCAGACTGAGGTGAGGAACTACCGACTGCTCTGTGTACCTGCATTGTTGGCTTGGCAAACGACTGCTGTTGGAGTGGACTGATCACCGGCGACTGTATGTGTACGTATGTAGAAAGCTGAGTGGATGATGACGACGTGCAATCATGCGCTGTATGCCATCGTGGATGTGTTCTCGCAGTACTTCGACGCGTTGCACGAGGTCGTCCTGCCTGATCTCTACGCTCAACTCTACTGGTGTGTACAGCAAGGTAGGTACAATACCCTGCTGCATACTTTTTGGATATCGAATGGCTCAATATGGAGTAGGTACGTACTGTAAGTACCTGCAGCTACTTACGTTGGATGGAGTTGCGCGTAGCTTTGTGTGCTATTATGTTGTTAATGTGCAGAGAACGAACAACTGGCCAAATCCGGGATCAACTGTCTGGAGAATTTGGTGATCACCAACGGGCAGAAGTATTCGGAGAAACTGTGGGACCACACCGTCCAACTTTTCCTCCAAATCTTCAACTCCACCGTCCCACACAAGTGCGTACGTCGTAATGTACATCCGTGTGTGCCTGCACATGATGCGGACTGCCTAACTGACTGCGACACCTTTCTTTCAGTCTGCTGACGTGGGAACCGGAGCTGTCGGATGGTCAGATAGCGTCTGCTGCGTCGGAAGAGAAGGAGGCGGATATGACGCAGTTGGAAGAAACCCCCGGCGACTCTCCGCAGCACTCCACCTACTCTTCCGGTGAGCAGAAACTCGTCATACACGTTTACTGCTACAAACTGTACCCAGGCAAAGTGGGACCTGGCTGGAGTAGCCGGAGACTTGCGACTGTATAATAGCTGGGTCGAGTATTGCATTTATTGATGCGCTTCAGACGTGCTGCCAGTTTGCTCCGAGCGGGTTCGCTCCGAGTTTGGAAAGAATTAGTTTTGAAACGAAACGAACGTCGATTACTCACATCAGTGCTTCGGAGTTCACGTCTGAAGCGCACCATTGAGTTGCGTATCACCGGTCTCGTGTAGTCTTCTTAGTCACGAGTTGAGAGAGCGTATCCGGAAGTTGCCAGTAATGTCGAGATTTTTCCCACGCAAGGAGCCTTCTGCATGCGAAGAAGGCTAAGGGTGGCTGGCTGTGTTGCAGGGGCGACGTTTTCTGGCCTGCTGGTGCGCTGCGTGATTCAGCTGGAGATGATCGACGCGGTGCACTCGGTGGTGTTCGGTCCGGGTTCGGCGCGACGCGACGAGCGTCACGTGATGTCGGACGAGCGCCAATCGCCGCCCGAGTTGGGAGGCGGCCTGAGTCGGCGCCAGTTCGGCGGAACTTCCGCCAACACTCACCACCCTTCCTCCACCTCCTCCGAAGACCATCACGACTCCCATCACACAGGTTGCTCAC
This sequence comes from Epsilonema sp. ZAB3_2, assembly GCA_030247985.1. Taxonomy (NCBI): domain Eukaryota; kingdom Metazoa; phylum Nematoda; class Chromadorea; order Desmodorida; family Epsilonematidae; genus Epsilonema; species Epsilonema sp. ZAB3_2. The sequence goes on from JASAMW010005167.1 coordinate 72,892, forward strand.
CTGCTTTCTGTGTTTGGGCCTAGCCAAAACCGACTGTCCGCGTACTATGTGTCTGATAAGTACTGCAAAAGAACATACGGATGCCGCTGACCCCATACACCTGACCGTAGCGAAATACAGGGTGTTCAATAATAAACTCCGGGGCTTTCCGCGGTAATAACTCTCGACCTAAAGCTCAGATTTCAATGCGGTTTTTTGCATTATGTAGCCAAGGCTTCAACTTAGAGGCAGCCAAAATTTCATGATTCTACTTTAATTAGAACTGGTTCAAAACAGCTACATTCTCTAGCCCCCAATTTCTATGGACTTTTGCCCAAATAAACAAATTTCGGCACATTTTCTGGCATAGTTACTATCAAGCCCTGCCAATTTTGTTCTAAGTGGCTCATTAGCAATCCACATGGCAAGAGAACTTGACGTGTGGACGTCAGTTCAAAGTCTGGAAGCGTAAATACAAATTTGAGTTATCTTAAAGGCAAGGGGTCCCCTACACCGACTTTCGAATTTAAAGTTCAAACCAATTTTATCATAAACTACATTTTTAACCGAGTCTTTTGCAAAAAACCGCTTTTCAAAATTCCTATCCGTTCATAAGTTATTCGAAGATAAAAATCGATAAATTTCAGTATTGAAGCGGTCCTCGGGAACCACTACGGTAGTTAACTACGTAGTTAACTACCGTAGTGGTTCCCAAACCCGTCTTCAGTACTGAACTTGACTGAACTTTGCACACCGACAACTCGTGAACGGATAGGAATTTTGAAAAGCGGTTTTTTGCAAAAGACTCGGTTAAAAATGTAGTTTATGATAAAATTGGTTTGAACTTTAAATTCGAAAGTCGGTGTAGGGGACCCATTGCCTTTAAACCGCAATTCTACAGTACTGAGGGAAAAACTGCAAAAACGGGACCAAAACTTTGAAAGCCAATAAAACCATAACCAATGAAGCTACGCAGATGAACTTTTGCATGTATCTAAGTTGAAGCCTTGGCTACATAATAGAAAAAACCGCATTGAAATCTGAGCTTTAGCTCGAGAGTTATTACTGCGGAAAGCCCCGGAGTTTATTATGGGACACTCTGTATGTGCTAACTAAGGAACTTTGTGAACCAGAACTGCATTATGAATAAGTCATAGAACTGATGGTGTTGTTGCAGGGGTGGAGGAGGATGAGGAGGAGGAGGCTGGCGGCATGTACGCTCGTCTCGGCTCTGCCCAGCTCTTCTCCCTGGTGGACTGTCTGCTGGAGAGTCACCGCTTCGCCAAGCACTTCAACATCAACCAGCGTCAGCGGAATCTGCTGTGGAAGGCCGGCTTCAAGGGCCGCAGTAAGCCCAACCTCGTGCGCCAGGAGACGCAGAGCTTGCGCGCCGGACTCAAAATACTCTTCCGCATGTACTCCGACCCCCGGAGGGAGCGCAACGCCCTGGAAGTCCAGAATAGGCTGATCAGGTGAGCACAGGTTGTAGTACGATGAATGCATGTAGTAGGGTACTATGGGGTAAACCCGGACACCTAAGCTTTTCCGAACTCGCCGCTTCAGCAAATGGTGAACGTGGTAGCTCATTTGAAAGAGGAGAGTGCAAGGAATCGATTGGTAGAATACTTTTGTCTCAATCGGGCGTATGGTTGCTGAAGATATACGTGTTGTCCGGGTTTGCCCCGTGTCCGGGTTTACCCCACAGTACCCTACTGTACGGACTGTAATGTAATGGCTTATGTAATGTGTGTGTGCGTTATTCCAGCATATGCAAAGAGGCGCTGGCGTATTACGTTGCACTAAAATCGGAGCAACACCGTGACGCTTGGCTCTACGTTCTCCACTTAGTACTGGAACGGACGCTGCTACTCGAGGATAAGAAGGTAAAAATGTGAACCACCAACGCATTTCACTTCTGCGCTTCAAACGCGCTCCGTTTGCTTCGAGCGAGTTCGCTCCGAGTTTGGAATGACTTAGTTTTGAACCGAAACGAACGTCAATTACTCGTACGTGATCGAATTAGAAACTCGGTTGTTCACACGCACGTTCCGAAAACCGGAGCGAGTTCGAAGCTAACTCGGAGATATTGCATGTTGTAGCATAGTCAGGGCTCCGAGTTCACGTCTGAAGCGCACCACTGACGTACTGTTGTAGCTCGCGGCCAATGTACAGGCGCGCTGTTTTTATTGTTATTTGCAGTTTCGCGTGGTCGGGGGTTCATACTCTGATTTGCTCTGCGAAATGATCGATATGAACGTGAGAAAAGAGATCAAGGCACTTTTGAAGAAGTTTATTCAACGCTCCTTGTCAAGATAGAAATATGGTTGTAAGCTGTGAGACTAGTAGTTTATGTGCATATGCATGTTTTGTGATAGTCTGGGTTGGGATGTGAATAAGATACGGTTGTAGCTGTTTTATTTTTGAAAAAGTATAATGTGTACGTACACTGTACTCGGACAGATCTTTATTGTGCACCTGTTTTATGAACCACCTATAATAGCACATATTTTTGTCGTGAATATTGTTGTTGCGTTTTTATTCTTTGTCAACCCCATGTATTTCCTCCTCTTTGACTTTGGTGACCATGTGGTATCCGCGTGGTGTGTGTGATTGTGTGAAATTGTGATATGCCTTATGCGGAATATTAAGACTCAAGATCTTCTTGTTACAAGTCGTATTTATTTATCATGGAATCCGCAGTAACAAAGTTTCTATGCTGGATATTTACAAGCAGTTCACGATAAGCCTTTGACAATAATTTCACACAGAGATAAAAGTTTGGACCAAAACTGCACATGAAACTTTGGCGCATCTAGCTGCACGTTTGCACATAACAGGCCTTACACATGCGTAACAAAAAAGCTGTAACAAAACAAAAGCATTTTGTGATAAGTATATAGGAAATCCCTAAAAAAATATCAAGAAAACTAAAAAGTGTCCGCTTCCTATAATTTGTAATAGGTCCCGTCACGTTTGAATGGAAAAGCTTCCATCATGTATCACATATGTCAACACATAGAAAAGGCTGCCTGTCATACAATCACGATACGGTATGTGTCAGGTCAAATTTAGAATTACCAGCTGTACCTGCTAGTGCCATGTACTACGACGACACGACCCCTGTAGTAGAAACCAGTTAGCCTACAAAAAGCTCTCTTCGGCCTTCTGACCTATTGTATGTACAGTATGTACTGTGTAGTTCCACTAAATCATACTATACGGAAATTTACATAGCTAAGCTTCCACAGCAACTATTTATAACACACGGCAACTCGCAGTTTATGTCTGCCTGTCTGATGGCTGTCATCAATAATGCATTGCTAATAACTTTTGCTAATTGATGCTTCTATGACGTACGTACATACGTATCATCCGTACTACCGATTCACAAATCTATCCATGTGTAACCTTTAACTGCATTAGATGCGATAATGTACCTATCATGATAACGTGTGCCATAAAATGTAACGCACACATCAATACAGCGGAACAGACGGAAAGTTAGTTGCCCTCCTGATAAAAAAACGATAGAGAATATGGCAACATAAGCACCAAAGTTGTGGATATGAGTCACTATCGTAATAATGTACACACTCGTACATAGTATGAGCGCAGAACACAGTATGTACATTACACACCTACCTACGAATAATGTGGTCACTTTAGTACTCGCAGTGTAAAAACAATAAAACTACGGCAATGCAACCAATGCCGAAATCGGACCGGAATGAGAGTTGGAAATCCCGCTAATATTGAATTGAAAGCAGCATAGAAAGCGAAAAAGCTGTCATACTCATCTGGGCAAGAATCCCATTGGTCCGAACCTGTGAAGCTGTTGCGGCAGATGACTGAAGAACGGGGATACCCTGGAATGTCCACCAGTCCTGTGCAGCTTCTCCGGCTCCGAAGAGCTGTGGTTCTTGTTCAGAGCCGCCTACAAACAATGCCATCACTGTCACCAAAAATATATAATTCTGCTTAGCTTCCCCTAAGCAGAATTATATATTTTTGCTGTCACCTATCACCTACTACGGTTGCAACATCATTTTTACGAGTTTACGACTACGCATGAAGGAAGTATGAAGCTTACCGTTTGCTGCAGATGCCGCAATATCTGGGCGAAGCTCGGCCTCCGGTTGGCGTCCACCGACCAGCAGTCTTCAATTAGGCCCTTGACGCCGGCCGGAACACCGCAAGAGGACGCGGCTTCTGACTCGCCCGTCTCCTCGCGAAATTCTAGTTGCGCCACCCGTCCACTACCCACCAACCAGACCACGGACTCCGCTGCACAGGCGCTCAGCGGAAACCGACCCGCGTAGAGCTCGAACAGCACAGTGCTATAAAGACGAATAAACTTCCTGAAAGGCTAAACCCCGGTAGAAAGGTACAACAATAATGTGAAAAGGGCCTCATTAAGCCAGAGAATCTGGCAGCTGTGCAATCTTCGTGGACGGGGTAAATATTCAGCGGGTGGGGCGAATACAGGAATCGATACCCTAGGTGCTGCTTGTTCTCACAAAAAAACCGCATTTCAGAAAATTCGCCATGTGTGGGAAAAGTTGGCAAAACTAACCCGTAAGCGTAGACGTCTGAGTGTTTGCTGTGCAGATCCGGGTCCAGGCAGAAGGAGGGAGGCTGCACCTGCAGATCGCACATCAGTTCCGGACTGAGATAGGTGAGATGTCCTCTGCATACGGCTCCGCCCTGCGTCACCAAGTCGCAGTCCAGTCGACTGCGCACAGGGCCACCCAAGTCCACCATACAGATCTTCACCTTGCTCTCCAGGAAGACGCTTTTTGAGCTCAGCCATTTCAGCACGATCTTCTTGGCGTGCAAGTAACCCAGACCCTGCAATGCAAATGTCGCACGGAATTGATGAAATGCAGCAAATAAACAGTACGTACCGGCAAAGCTTCTATATTGAAAAAACCACCTGAAACTTCAAGTACACATTTCATGATCCATTTTTCCGCTAACCTGGGCTAATTGACGCGCAATGTTGACCTTTGAATGTAGCGATAGACGGCGTTGCTTCACATGAATCGCTTCATACAAACTGTCACCCTTGCCGATGCTAAAATAACCAGACAGAACTTTATTGCGTATAGGTACGTACATACGTACATGCGCATGGACCCCTTAAAATTTCTACCCGTGTTGCCTTTCTCGAACACCGTACATACATCCTGCATGTGAGACTACAGCACCTGTGTGTGTACCTACTTACCTGGTGACAACAGCGAGCGTTTCCGGGTCTGAGCAGGCGCCCATGAAGAGTGCGACGTTCTCATGCCGAATCTTGGTGAGACTGTGCACATCCTGATAGAATCTATCCAGGAAATCTTCTTTGTACTTGTGGATCAGCACCTCGCCATGCCATCGGCCCCTGTAGGTCTCGATGTGGCAGCCTTTCTGAATGCAGTCGCCAAACTCCAGATTCTCAAACGGAATCGACCACTCCGACAATTCCGCCATCGAGTTACGCTGAGGACGTCGTTTTCCATCTTCGCCCACGCTAAGACAGCATAAGCCATTCTGTCTTTTCATGCTTCGCCGTGGATGAGGTGTACAATGTAGGATGTACTGTACATGTACGTAATGCAAGCGTGAACAAAATGCTCCTGCTAATGTCAAGCCTATACTTTTCCTCATTGTCCCTTTCCTGTTTGCTGGCATCAGACTCCAGTCGCCTTGCATCTTCACATTCACTGTCCTCTACTGAATGCGATTCACTGCACAGGCCAACTGCTCCAAAACCATCTTCCGATTCCACTGCAAACATTCAATTCAAACCATACGTACGTACAAAAGATATACGGTAGCTAACAATTACACTTATTATTACCGTATATTTGATCATATCGTGCATCCTTGAATTTGATCAAAACAACATTACAATAGAACTGGGAATGTCAACGGCCCCCATATGCATTTTACGGCGCTTTCAAAAAAGAATTCGAACGAGAGGGTACCATATTTGCGCGGAATCAAAAATTAATGAACTAATTTCATAGACGATCCAAACTGCACGTGCCAATGCGTTTTTGCACGCCCACCCCCTGGGCTCATAGCTATTTGAACATCTGGGATCTGTGTTGATCGCTTCTTCGAACTTTAAAGGTAAAAGTCAAAATACATAGGTACACACATGCTAGAGGGAACGGAACGAGAACCTAAAGACATTGGCACACTAAAAGCCTAATTAGCCTATAGATGTTGTGCTATTTGAGCGCAAAACGGACCAATTATTTTCTGTTGGCCTGCGAAGCGAAAAACATGGGCAACAGCTGCAAACCCTCGAATGCCCCCAAACAGCGCAACGGTCGTGTTTGACCTGAGGTAATTTTAGCGCACTTTCTAAAGCTCGAGGTCAATGGGGTCAAATGATGAAATCGCGTCGCCTGCCTGCTCCGCTTCCCTCGCCCTTTTTTCTTTTTTTATTCGTTAGCCTCTCGTTCAGATTGGCACTTATCCTGCGAACTAACACTCCCGATTACGTATCCCAACTTCAACGTAACTTTGCACAGAGCACTGCACACATACTGTACATGCGTATACCGTGGTTCATGTGCATTCCATAGAACGGCCACGAGTAACATCTGGTTTCGCGCAGGAAAGCTGAGGACTCCTCGGCCGCCTCCTCGTCCTCACTCCAGAGCCAAGAGGAGACCATTGCGTGACAGCTGGGATAGAGCAGCTCATCCGCAGCCCCCGGCTGGCTCAGCAGAGGCCCCCGCAGTAGGCGTTGCTGGTCCGGCTGTCCGTCGTCCGACGGCAACTGCGAAAATGGGCTGAAGGCGACGCAATCCTGACTCTGGGCGCTTCTCGCACCAGCGATTCGCCGAACCCACCAGTCTCGTCGCGCCGGCGTCGTCAAGGGGGCGGGAGCGCTGGCGCCGCCGGCAGTCGCTTGCGCCGCCGTCGAAACGGAAGAAACGGAACGATGGAAGAGGCCTTCCAGCAGGGAGTGGTTGAACTCGTCAACCGGCGTTCGCAACGGGGAGCAGCTGCTTCCGGCGCCGCTGTGAACGCGACAACGGGCGTCCGTGGCTGAGGCAGGACAGCTCTCTTCGAACTGTCTCCACGGCTGGAGAAAGCGCAGAAACTTCTCCATCATGCTCTCCTGCTGGTTCTGACCCGTTGTTGATTCGGAGGAAGCTCGTCTGTGCGCTTCTTCCGCTGCTGCAGCAGCTGCGCCGCCGTCCGCTTTCTCGTCCATGGCAGTGCAGCCGTTCTGTCCACTAGCTTTCCTAGTGTGTAGTTGTTGTTGCTCTGCAGTGGTCGCAGTAGCAGAGTGCACAGACCACCGAGGAATCAGATCTATGAGGGCGGAAGAGGCGCTAGTGGGAAGAGCGGGAGCGGGACTCTGGGGTTCCGCACTGGTCAGGGTCTCCAGACTGGTGCTGCCCAGCAGGTCGGAGTTGGAGCTGCAGCTGGGCTTCGGATAGCCGCTCTCCTCCGTGGTGCTGCTGGCGCCGGTGAGACGACCGGTGGATGCGGAGGCGGACCAGGAGTCGTAGAAGAAGCGGCCGCCCTCATTGCTGTTGATCTCGTTCTCCTGCAGCACCTTCTTAAACAGCTCCTCGTCCCCCGGCGGCAGGTGACTGAGCGAGCAGCGTCGCGGCTGAGAAGAGCGACACCGCTTATGACACCGGTAGCTGCAAAAACACATCCATCAACAAGCTGCTTTGAGTGCTTTGCATATTGTATGCATGTTATGTAGGTACGTAAGTACACAAGAAGGTGCCGACAGCGGCATGCATCTTACCGACAAAACTGACAGGCGTAGCCTGCAGTGAGCACGATAATTCTTTGGCATTGGTCACATTTTCGTGGTACTCCAAAGAATGTTTTGGAAAGGCTGAAATAGTCACAGAGACGTTTTAGCGCAAGCCCAATAACCAGCGATATCGGCACATATTGGCCATACCAGCCGTATCGGTACCAGTAATAGGAGATGTGCACATATGGTAGCTAAGATACTTATGTGTGCTTCATAGAAACATACCGGCAGTTTATGGCAAACGGAAAACAAGAGCTTCCATTGGTTGGAGTCTGAATCATAGGCTTTGAGCTTTCTTCCACTTGCCGTTTCAAACGTCCACTTTTCGTTTTTCTTCTTCCAGAGACGTCTGTAATAAGTTATGTAACAGAATTTACCTACTTTGACCCGTACCATCCACAGGCTAATACCTACCATCAATAAACTGCAAGAACAAAGGCGTAAGCAGCTCTCAGGTGATATCATGTTTATTATTTACATGCAAGCGCAAGTAATTAGCTGATACGTCACGCCTACAAATGAATATGCATAAGAATCATGAGGTGCTATTACTCATGCGCGCCACGGAATCAATTAGATAGACTCACTCAGTTTCCTCAATTACGCACACAATTAGCGCCAGTGCAATAAGATAAAGGACCGTATACGTATCTGGCACACACATGTTCGTACATTACATACTGTGAAACAACGTACGGAGCGGAGCTTATGTTAGGTTAGAAAAGGTGAAGCACAAGACCATAAGCAGCTGAGCACACATCGTGGTACATACATACCTGGAGCAATTACGGTCGAGTTGTATTGTACGCGGCAGGTATAAGCTAATGCTGTACGCCAATTTTAACGTTCAAATGCACCGACAACATACAGTATCTTAATACCACTTCAACCCTGAAGTGAACTCTCAATTTTCTTATATGCAGCCTGCGCCCTATATTTTCTTTAGTATGCAGAACGCCACCAAAATATAGGCTTCAAGCTAACGAAGGATGACAATCAAAATTACAAACACGCGATCTAACACAAGCTTAGTTACGTATACTGCGAAAGGGAACACGCGACGAAAAGCAGCAGTGTGGCTCTCTTTTCCAGCTAGCTACCAATATCCGCTCGTGTTCCAGCTTGTTGAAATTCTCTCGCCAATCTAACGTGGGGTATATACTGTACATGTACATAGAAAGACAATTTTCATTATGTGCCCGAGCTCTCAACAACAGATCAATACCAGCCGGATGAAAAACCATACTTAAGCGCGCGCGCCGGAAGCCCTTCTTATCCCACTCAGTGTTGCAGTGGCCGACGAGACAAGAAACCTGTCACACTGTCGCAGCGCTTCACTTTTTTTGCAGATTTTTCAAACAAAAGACGAGCAGGGTTCCAATGCAACTTTGCAGCTTAGAGCAGGGTACATGCAATGCAGCATGCTGCAAGCTGCAGCTCGTATGTACATGGTTCTGCACATGGAGAAGGCAAAGCGAGCCGCAGTGCAGCGCTGCAGCTATGATAGATGGCTCTTTTCGGCTGAGAATACACAATTAGCGGGACGAGCAAAAACTGGGCGCGGCGCTCCTATACATGAGCACACACCGGGCGAGACGGCCGCACTACTCTGCATACTATAATGTACGTACGTACGTATAGAAGCTAGACAATACGAATACTTGTCTATCTACTACGGTAGCTACGTATGCACTAATGTAGCAGTGGCGTTTGACTGTACAGCTACATATGCATCTATGGCACAGTGTGGCGGGACGGTGTAAAAGCTGGAATAAGCCGGCAGGCAATCAAGATTACGTACGTACGTAGCTTAGCTGGCAGTTATGCAACTGCTCTGCACGCCGTATAAAGCCGAAATTACCCAGATGACAGTTAGTAGCTGGCCATTTATTGCGTGACATAGTTTGAGGCGCCGTACAACTGTCAAAGCTTCATTTTGTTGCGGATCTTTCCTGGCTATCGCAATATGTAGAGGAAAATAGAGTACGTACACGATGCTTACGAAGTTTCTGGATAGGCAAAAGTGTACTGTAACTGCTATCCTTATTATACCTAGACAACGCCAGAACCACCTAGGAATAGGGCAGAGATTGGAAGGGAGCTAAAAATGGTTGGGCAGCAATAAAGTGCAGCAGCCAGACAGGCTTGCTAGCTGCTCATTTCCATCATGACAAAAGCTGTGATGCGACTGTCAGAAGCTAGAGATGAGCTGAGCCCAGATTTTTATGTACCACGGCACAAGCGCATCAACTATTTTGTTACGGTAAAGCATATTCCATACCTGCGGCGCCGCATACGCATGTACATATACATATACAACATAAAGCGCTATAAGCGGCCAAGCGCTAATCAGGTATAGTGCGTTGCAAAAGGTCATGAAATGGAAATCCGCTCGCATTATGGGAAGGCGGGTGCAGCACGCCTGGAGGGGAAAACCTGGCTTACCCATTTCATACAACTTGCATTGCACTTAGCGCGCCATCTTTCGCAGCAATTAACAGCGCCGAAACGATGCAAAAACATACAATAACAAAAAACATGTTGGTTGTTTTTCCTTACCTTGTCTCTGAATCATGCGACTGTCCACAAATATGACCACCATCTTCACAGCTTCCAGTGATTTAGCTCTGCAAAGTCAGTAAACGAGGCACGAATTGCGCTATATGCCACAAACGCCACCGAAAGGCAAACCAACCGCAATATTTCGGCATATGGGCATATTCCCACCCCAAAGACAATGCAAGCAGGCCTGGGCAGTTCTCACGTCGCGTCTGGGCACCTTTGACCCCTGAACTTGTGACCAGTAGGCGCTGAGCAGAGGAACCAGAGGAAGGACAGAATTAAGCAAAGGCCGCCTGGGTGTTTTTCGTATTGAGCCGCATAATTGCGCTACGGCAGATAACACGTCTTATTGCCTATTGCGTCTGTGAATTCGGTATGTATGGGCTACTTCCTCTAACGATCTGGGTCAGCGTCCCTTTTTCGTCGTCTGACCTTTTCGGGATGGTTTACGACCGTTTTCTAAGCCTCTTACGAGGTGGAGCAATTGTCTTTGTTCAAACTTGCACCACTCTTACACCTGCTTGCGCTGCGGGTACTCTCAGGAAAGATTTGGGCGCTTGATAAACACTAGTGGCCGAAATTTACGGGGTTGCACGCACAATGAAATGGGGCTCAAAATCCTGCACCAGCTGCTCATTCGGCTTGTCTAGACGGACGGTTCGATTGATTGGGTCATCATCTCAAACTTCAAGTATCTGACCCGTGAACTTTTTCCCTCCAATTTTTTTGGCGAAGTGCCCACATTTACGGAAAGGTCACGGTACTAAGTGCCCTGAGGGCTGTAGCCACAACAAACCTGTCGCAACCAAACGCAGTGCACGATAATCCATACTCTATTTTGTATGTACATACGTACATACCATACGTACATACATACATTGATCACATGCAAGTACTGTACGTGCTCTTACCTTATTAGCCAAAGGGGGTCCCATCCGCCAATGTTCCGGCTGTACAGTAGTCCACCTTGGTCCACACTACACAGCAAACATTCAGTCTGACAAATCCGCTATATAGTCCACTGCAGCCACTAAACAGCCGATGTCTGTCCGGGTGCGAAAGAAAAAACGCCGTCGCTTGTCGTGTTAGTTCTCGCTCTAATGAATTGGCAGCACACAAGTCGTGGCGAACAAAAGCCGAGCTGCTGCTGTCTTTTTCTGGCGTGCGCGCGCCGTCACCATTCGTTTGTACAGAGACAGGGGACACTGCGGTAAATTGTCAAGGTGTGCCGCATGCGTGCATAGGATCGGGGAAGATGCCCCGGGTTTGACCTCTGGCTACTAATTTGAGAATCGGTTTATTTATCTGATCCCCAGACAACAGGTGGTCTTCGAAATGCATCCCATCCGCCAATGGTCATCGGGCATATATGGTACGGCAGATTTATGTGGCCATGTCTGTACATATACCCGCGCGCTTCAAAACACATTGTATGTGCAGTGCATACACCGCATAGACATGACTGCATGTCAAATTTTTTACGTACAACGTTCCCGCAAGTGGCGGCTGCTTGACAAAGTCTAGCGCTCGGAGGTCAAAGTGGAGGCATAGTTAATTAGTAGGAAGCCGTCTTGTCCCTGACCATCTGCTGTCCTGACTAAGAAGAGGTGAATAAGGGTCGGAGGTCAAAAACGACCACACGGTGGTATAGTGCACTGGTTAGCAAGAAGAAAAACTCAAGAAGGCAGCAGAAACAGCGGCTGCATATTTATTCTTCTTGTCAGAAACACACTGAATAAACAGAATAATTTTTACGAGGCGAAAACTTCATGTGAATTACGATAGGGGCAGTGGCCGCGGATCCGAGAAAGTGTCCCACTTTGGACTTTCTGTACAACTATAACTACTGTAAGTACGTACGTGTACGTATAGTGTATGTATGTATGTAAACAGAAAGGACGTTTTTATTCAGAACGCAAAGATAGCGAGCGTATTGCCTACATAAGTAATCAGTCAGTCGACCAGTCGTCGTGGTCCCGTGGTCAGCGCAGTCTTCCCATGATTTTGGCGGTTGGTGGTAGATCTTTGGCCGTATTGTCGTCGTCGGATTGCGACGACTGTTCCTCCGGCTCCTGTTTTGCAGCTGGCTGCGTCACTTTCTTGGGAGTCTCCTGTTTTGCAGCTGGCTGCTGCGCCACTTTCTTGGGAGTCTCCTGCTTCGGTGTGTTCTTCCGGTCTGAATCTTGGAACACATCTTTGCCGGCTTGAATGTAGGTCTGGTAGGCGGGATGGTCGGCGGCTACTTGATCCGCTGCCTCGCGCGGCATCTCCGGCATAGCCTGCGGCACCAACACAGGGCGGGGTGGCTGCACCGGCACCGGCACCGGAGCTGCTGGCACCTGCTGAACAGGGGCAGCTACCACTGGAACTGGCTCTGCCACTGGCTTGCGCTTCTTCGCTCTTTTCTTCTTGCGAGGTCGCCGCTTTCTTCGATCAGTGGTAGAAGCAGTGGAAGACGTGGAACCGGCAGTGGATGCAGTGTAGCCATCTCTGGAGCGTCGCTGCCTCCTCCTCCTGTTCCTCAGCTTCTTCTTTCTCCTCCTCCTCTCCTCTTCGTCGCTCGATTCTGCCGTAGATCGCGTACGCACCCCCGCCGCCTTCACCTTCTTCTTCCTCAACCCGCCGCCATCCTCCACTTTCGAGATTTTCTCCGCAGTCCCCGTCTTCTTCTTCATCACTGGCTGCGTCTTCTTCCGTTCAGGCCCCGCGGCGTCCTCGCTGGTTGATTTGCTCTGCGTGCTCCTGGTGACACTTCTCGTATTGGTCCTTGTTGCGACACGCCCCTGAGTAGTTTTGGTTATGTTACCCTTGGCGCTGGACTTCGGCGTAGTGTTTGTGCCCTTGGCGCCCCCTGCCCCCTTCTTAGGCTTCTTCGACTTCGCCTTTTTGTTGCAGCAGAACCAGTGGAAAACAGAAGAAAGAATGAAAAAGACAGCCACCGTCAGGATCGCCAACATCGTTAGTTCGCCGCCACCGCTCCGAGAAAAAACAGATCCACCGACCAACCAAGAGAGAAAAAAAACAGAAAAATGTTACTTTCAAGCCACAAAGACAACTGTGTTTTTTCCAGTTCCGCTTCCGCTTCCGGTAGAATTTCCGGTTCATTTTTTGCTGATTCGAGAGACACAACAATACACGAAATAATTTTGTTGTGCAGAATTTTTGTATATATATTATAATCTGTCGATTTATTGCATGTGATAATTGCAGCTTAGCTAAATCGCAACTTCCGGTTCAAGGACTCCTAGATAGTTAGTTGTTCAAAGCTTCTAGGAGTCCTTGCCTCCGGTTTTTGTTTGTTTCCCTTTTGTTTTGGCGCGAACAAAAAGAAAAGAAAGGAAACGGTCATTTGTAAAAGACAACCAAACAACACCCGTTGGAATTGCCTGGGTGCTGGGTGCTAGGTGCTGGGTGCTGCGTAGACTGCTTAATACGGGCACCTACTGTGACGGACCGGTCACTTCAACATAAAGTCGAACCTTACTGAGCGCTAGGTGACATGGACTACTGAATAGGTGCGGCATAGACTACTGAATAAGTACTAGGTGCTGGGTGCTGCGTAGACTGCTTAAAACGGGCTTAGGCTTAGGCTTAGGCTTAGGCTGAGGCTTAGGTTGAGGCTTAGGCTTAGGCTGAGGCTTAGGCTTAGGGTTGGATGAAGAGGTGTAGGCCTCAGCCTAAGCCTCAGCCTAAGCCTCAACCTAAGCCTCAGCCTAAGCCTCAGCCTAAGCCTTAGCCTAAGCCAGTGCTCTATGCCGCACTTATTCAGTAGTCTATGCCGCACCTATTCAGTAGTCCATGTCACCTAGCGCTCAGTAAGGTTCGACTCAACGTTGAAGTGACCGGTCCGTCACACTAGGTGCCCGTTTTAAGCAGTGTACGCAGCACCCAGCACCTAGCACTTATTCAGTAGTCTATGCCGCACCTATTCAGTAGTCCATGTCACCTAGCGCTCAGTAAGGTTCGACTCTATATTGAAGTGGCCGGTCCGTCACAGTAGGTGCCCGTATTGAGCAGTCTACGCAGCACCCAGCACCTAGCACCCAGCACCCAGGCAATTCCAACGGGTCCAAACAACCAACAACCAAACAACCAAAAGTGTGGACCTCTTGAAACTAACTCCGCCAAAATGACGCACATGGTTTGTTTCTTTGAATTGTAGCTCATTGTTAGTGCCAGCCTCCACCTTCTCTATCCGTTACACGCTGGAATACTTGAACAGTCGCTATGGGGCACTTTTTTACAAAACCAGTGGCCCGTTACAGCTTCGCAGTAAAATCCCTTTGCAGATCTGGCAACCCTTTTGCAAAATCTGGCAACCCTTTTGCAGATCTGGCAACCCTGTTGTAGATCGTGATCCGTCAACAATTACGCATCTGGCAACCATTTTGGGCAGGTGGCAAAAAGTAGTATATCTGGCAACCCATCGCAGAGTTGGCAACCCTATGGCAGATCTGGCAACCCTTTTTCCTGCATAGATCTGACAACTCTTTCGCAGGTCTGGCAACCCTTTTTGCGCATTTAGCAATCTGGCAACCCTTTTGCAGATCTGGCAACCCTTTTGTGCATTTAGCAATCTGGCAACCCTTTTGCAGATCTGGCAACCCATTAGCGCATCTCGCGTTTTAGTCTCGTGTGCACTTTCGGGCGTGACCATTTGCAAACGCTGGCTTGAAAACCTGCGTCGTTTGGTTTCTGCGGCATTTAATACTAAAATATCGATTATCGATCGATTATTGATGATCGGCTGATCAGATCAAAAATCGCAGGTCTTTCTGGCGTTTTCGGGGCCATAAGCGCTTGAAAGAGCCCTGGATGGATGATGTAGCTGCAAAATTGAGTGAGTTATGAGTGAATCTGCGCGCTTTTAGTACTGAAATATCGATTATCGATCGATTATGGGCGATCGGCTGATCAGATCAAAAATCGAAGGGCTTCTTGCGGGCCTTGGGGTCATAAGCTTTCGAATGAGCCATTGGCCGACGTTGTAGCTGCAAAACTGAGCGAGTTTATTGCATCACACACAGACAGACACACACACACACATCAGCCCTATTTGTTAGTAGATGTTGTCAAAGAAAGCAAGTTGGACTTTTAAAAAGAGGACAGGACTTAGGGTTTAGGCTTATGCTTAGGTATTAGACTTAGGCTTAGGCTTAGGTATTGGATTTAGAGGAGTAGGCCCAAGCCTTTGTAAGCCTACGCCTACGTCTAAAGCCTCAGTCCTGTTCAAAGCCTATTTTGAAAGAGCACAGCGTGCTTTCTTTGATTACATTTTTGTAAAACAAAATTCCCTGTAGCGACTGTTCAACTATTCCAGCATGTAGCACTTGGTGTGTACCATATGGGGGCAGAGGGACACAGTAGGGACACAGGGACAGTAACTTCCAGATGATCTAACCAATCTGCTCTCGCAATCAACAAGCATGGATGGAGGAGAAAGAGGAAGTAAAGGTGGAAGGTGGAAGGTGGAGGATAGATAAAAAGGGTGGAGGATCGCACTGATGAGTACAGGGTACTGTAAAGTTGGGTGTATAACCCGATATCGAATATAACCCGATATGAGAAGTATGACCCGAGCAAAGTGGTAGATTTTAAGATTTTGTATGGTATATAACCCAATATAGGGTAATACACAATACGTTTTTCATGCAGCAGCAAATGCAGCTTCTTGCCATTTTGAGCAAAAAACACGGGCATTTGGAAGCAAAAGGCAAAACCGCAAAGCAATTTGCAAAAAAATACATTGAATTACTAGCCCAAGCAGCCCTTTTACTGGCACCTGGTGCAAGGTTTTGGAATAGGTTTCCCGTGTGTTCTGTACATACAAAACTCTTTGGAAAGAATAGAGACTGCGATGAGAGACGAAATGCTTTGCGAACGGCTAACTAGGACTGAGTCTGATGAGCAACATTTCGACTTCTCATGATTGGGGAAAGATGGTGGGAAAATAAGCGCATTGAAAAAATGGTATCGAATATTACCCGATATTTTGTATAACCCGATATCGAATATAACCCGAGCGAATCGGTCGACTTTGTTTGTATAACCCGATCGGGTTATACACCAAACTTTACAGTACAATTCAAACAAACAAACCATGTGCGTCATTTTGGCGGAGCTAGTTTCAAGAGGTCCACACTTTTGGTTGTTTGGTTGTTGGTTGTTTGGTTGTCTTTTACAAATTACCAAGGAAACGGAAGGAAACCTATTATCTGTTGTTTT
>JASAMW010005168.1:0-61002 GCA_030247985.1 Epsilonema sp. ZAB3_2
GCGCCAAAAAAGCGCGCGCAGAAGGGGTGCAAAATAATGCACAGCAGATAAAAACTTGCAGAGTAAACAGCTCATGAGAGAAGGAGAAAGCGTAGGACACTTGTTTGTTCAGTGCCCTGTCCCGGACAGTCCACTTGTTTATCAGTGTTCCACTTTCTGTATGTGAACAAGAGCGAGGGCCCTGTGCTGGACAGTTCACTTGTTTATCAACTTTGTTTACATAAACAAGAGCGAGGGCTCCGGCCGGATACACTCGGTGGTGGATGCGACACTGTGCTACAATATCAAGCACGGGGACCCTCCATCACACAAGTATGCCAGAAATCGGCGGCGGCGGCGGCTCCGGATCCCAACGGGTGCCGGCGGCGGATCCGTCGATCGCCGATCTGCGGATCCGTCAACGCGTGCGGCTCCGGATCCGGGGCTGCGGATCGGGGGCTGCGGATCCGGGGCTGCGGATCGGGGGCTGCGGATCCGGCGGCTGCTGATCCGGGGCTGCGGATCGGGGGCTGCGGATCGGGGGCTGCGGATCGATGACGGTGGATGCGGATCCGGCTGCGGATCGGCGGCTCCGACGGATCCGGGGCGGCTCCGGGTGGATCCGGATCCGGCGCCGATCCGGCCTATAGTTGTGTGGTGGAGAGTACCCCTAAAGCCCCACTTACTACTCAAGAATATGAAAATATATAGTTGAAACTTCGGTACAAATGAGGAAGTATTGTCTACTGTACGTACACCCAATACCCATGCTGTTTTAATACCCCCACATGCGTTTCCCCATTCTCTTTTGCCCTGCCGAGAACGCATCCCGATCAAGGAAGACTGTAGTTTCCTCCTTTGTTGGCTGCAAGCGGTTCAGGCTATAATTACTGCTAAGAGATTACATCCACTGCAATTATTGCTTTAGGTATAGTACCGTAGCTCTTGATCTACGTACATATGTACCTACGCAGGCAGAGTGGGCGCGGCAAAGTTTCGCCTCCTAAGGCAAAAAACATCAGTAAAAGCACCCGCCTCGCGTTGATGGCTTCACTGATGTCACGCTTACCTATTGTATGCAGATACATATGTTACGTAGGTACATTATGTACTGTATGTCACATTTACGAAGCCCATCATAAGAAAAGGTGCAGCTGCAGCAGCAAGCCTGTCTAACCTAATTTTACATAATTTTCCTCTGTCATTTTCGAGTCACTGCTGTCTTGATCGCAATCACGAAGGAAAAGGAGGGACAGCTTTTGCTACAATGCACATGAAGCCGCTACCTTTCGTCCTAGCCGTGTTCGTTGCGTTTGGCGCCATAACGGCAGCAGTTGATGCCAGGTGGAACTGGCCTTCTCTAGACGAATTAATCGATGAAGCAGAACCAGAGGTCCAGGAGATCATTCTTCTGGCAGAAAACCCCAGACCAAACCACCACCACCACCACCACCACCACCACAACCCCCTTAACAGCTTTTTTCCTCACCCCTATTCCGCGCCCATTGGTCGAGATATCAACAAGCGCGGTGCTATTGGCATCCGCCTACCAAGCGTGGACCTGGACAGGATCCAGCAACAAATGGAAGAAGTGGCCAAGCTGCAGCAGTATCTTCAGCTGCTCCAGAGGGCCAGGGAAGAGAGAGAACGTCGGGGTCTGGAACAACTGGTTCTACCGCTGCTGCATAAATACAGAGACTATCTGACGTGATAAAATGTTGGTTTGAAGTTGAACATGACCTGATGGCTTACTAATCATGAGGACCGAATTTTCGTATACTAACCGTATTTTCAGGCAGTATTTATTTACAGTAGTGTGCATTCATGTACATACTTTCATAACTGTTACAATCGACAGCCATAGGCCATTATCTAACTGTCCAAAGTTGACCAATATTCATGTTTACGTTAACATCTCTGTCTGTACATATGTACGCAACTCACCAGAACCGAGAACGGACACGTGTCAAATAATCACTGTCACCCTTCATCTTCAATAAACTTCTGTTTGTCAAATTGTTTTGGCTTTTTGCTCCAAGGTTTCCACAGTGGCATGCCTCTGGTGGCTCCTTTGGTAGGCTTGGGGCTCTTAGCCCTATGCTTTGGTGGGGCGGGACTCAGACCCCTGTTGCTTTGGGTGGGGCTCGCCCAAGCTTGTGGATCACTAGTTTTTGGAGTGCTTTCTGCGGGTTTGCGTGATGAAAGTTTCGCCGTTGAAGAAGACCTGGTGATGGTTTTGAGCTTTTTCGGCTTGGCTGCTGGCTGTTCTTTGAGCGGCTTCTTGTGGCTCGATCGCATGTCGTGGGATTCGCGATTCTGTTGACGGTCACGTTGGGAAGCTACAAAACAGTGGAAAAATACGAGACTGACGCCTAGAAGCCCCTGATTACTTATTTTGTTTCTATAGTTTGTTCATACGTTTATGTACAGGGTGTCCGTTTTGGATATGAAATGTCGTTTGGGGTTATTACTTGGGAACCACAAGAGTTAAGACGAAAAATTTTCTCGCAGATACCCAAGAATATGCCTAACCTTGTTTGAAAATTTCGTCTCAAAACTCCAATCTGAACATAATATATCGGTACCTCAAGTTTCGACCACGAAAATCCGAAGTTTTTGAATCAGAAGTCTGGTGCTCACTGCTCAGACGAATTTTTGTGACATTCTCATCATAGCGCTAGTCAATACATGGGATCTGTTTGAAAGGCAACAGGAAATGCCAGAGGAGACATTTTTCTTTCCTGACTTGCTGCATGCACATATCGGTTCACTGCAAAACTCAACTCAGACAAAACCAAACCAGCAGTAGCCTGGCAGTAGTCATCCAGTACTGCTCGCCATATCTGACTCCCCAACTTTTCCTGGAGGAATTTCTCCCGAACAAGCTACCATGTTCTAGTAAGCTGAAGATTTCCCTAGAACTGTAAAACAATATTCGTGGTGTATTCCCACATGCAACTGCATGACATTATGTTGAAGATGTCACAAAGATTCTTCTGAACACCAGACTTCTGATCCAAAAACTTCTGATTTTCGTGGTCAAAACTTGAAGTACCAATATCTTATGTTAAGATTAGAATTTTGGGACGAAATTTTTACACACGTTTAGGCATATTGTTGGGTATCTGCAAAAAAATTTTCAGCGCTTTAACTCTTGTGGTTCCCAAGTTATAACTGCAAACGACATTTCATATCCAAAACGGACACCCTGTATAATACAGACATTACGTACGTAACATACCTTTGGAATCTGAGTAAGACGTGGGAGGTTGTTTTAGTGGAATAACAAATCCTGAAAAGAAGAAGCACAACCACTTTTGTTTTCATAAATAATCAGCCGCGTCAATCGATGTCGTCAAATGTTTCGATAAAAACAGTACATACGTGCATAAAAGGCGGGCCGGCTCAAAGTTAAAGAGGGACTCGCATAAAAAAGTTGTTGTCGTGAAATAAAAAATAAATAGTTAGAGTATATGCAATTTTTAATGACAAATTTAAAAATAAAAAGAAAATTTTAAAAATCCCTTAACAGTCGGTTTTTACGAGCATTTCAAGGTTTGAAGGTCCCTTAGACCTTAAAAACGCCCGATACTTAACTTCTTAACCCCACTATCAGATTCCCCATTAAATTTGCTACAAAACCATACTACTTTTTCCCTAGAGTTGGACCACGTATACATCAAAGTAGTCCAAAACCAACCACAGGTTTGCCCTTTTGGTTACTGTTCCAGAACATCAGCTTATCCCTTTAGTTCTTCCAGCACTTCTATAGAAGTGTAGATATCACACCCCGTTTTGTCTACCAAAAGGACACACCATAATTTTTCTTCACATTTTTGGACTGTCTACATACTTTGTCTACCAAATATTTTCAAGATCTACATAACCAAATCTACACAATCAGAAAATCAACTGTGTAGACAAATCGCTCCATCTACATACTCAAATCTACACAATCACCAAAATTATTTTTCTACACAATCAAGGGAAAAATGGGACGATCTACACAACCGACCATCCACACAATCTTTCATTAGCACTTGTTTAGCATATTACTTTGTATACATATTTCTATGACCAGTCCGCAGGACCAGTCCGCAACCATGTAATCAACCATGTAATGGAGTATAATTATGTACGTACTTGTCTGTGTATAATTGTAGCTTGTAACTGTATCTGTAATTGTAACTGTATGCTGTACTGTTACTGTATTGTTGCTGTACAAAAAATGTTACTGTATTGTTGTGCCTAGTGCAAGATCGCACTCGCAAATTCATCAAAATGACAGTTTCTTTCAAATGGTCTCATCAAGCAGCAAACTGACCACAGACAAACATACATACAGTACTGCCACTACAGTATGTATCCGGTCCGGCTCTATCACTGGATCTGACATCCATCTTCCTGTTCTCTACCCTGCTCTTCAGCGTGGCCAGCTTCCTTCCCACCCCCCTGCCCTTCAGCTGCAGCTGTACCATCTAGATCGAGCTTTCTGCAGCACTTCTTCTTCTCCGGCTCCTTGGCTTCGCTGCATCCTTCTTCCATTTCTTCCACATGCTTCTCAGCTTCAGCTCCAAAATCGAACTCTCTGCAGCACTTCATCTTCTTCTCCTCCTCCTCCATGGCAAAGAACTCAACTTCTCCTACCTCCTGTTGGAAGCCATCACAGTGAGCCCTGTGAATATGGGGACAGGAGATGACATTGCGTCCCTTCTCAGCACCCAAGTCTAGCAACCATATGACCGTTTGCGACTAGTACTATATTCTACCAATCGATTTCTTGAACTCTCCTCTTTCAAATGAGCTACCATGTTCATCATTTGCTGAAGCGGCAAGTTCAGAAAAGCTTAGATGTCCATGTGTACCCCGTGTCCGGGTTTACCCCACAGTACCCTACTTGTCACATTTGCATGGATTCTCAGCGAAAGTTGTACTGGCAATTTCACCAATCGAAAATGATTGCACTGAATCAGTGTACATTGGAGGGGTCAGCTTGTGGTCACCCAGCACAACCAGTGAATAGAAGCACGTGAAGTTTGGAGACAGTCTGCATTTGTCCTTCAATATTTCACAAAGCGGCTGGAGTTTCCTGGTGAACTTTCTTTCGTGCCTTGCAAAATATATGTACAGTACATAGATCGTTGTATGATAGAATGATGTTGAAAAAGTGGCAGGAAAGTGAGGTGAAAATTGGGCCTACCAACAGCCATATCTCAGCATACAGGAGGGGTTAAGTTGCAAACCGGTCAGCAATGTAATGCGGAAGTCCCATTGTTTGGAAAATGGCTGCTGGACCATAAAAAAGGTACCTAATGTGCATATCCAGAGATCAACACTGCTGAAGAACAGGAAAAAACAGATAGTAATACGGAAGTGATGAGCTGGATCATTAGGTAGGTCTGTATGTGGGCCCTCTAGGATGTAGGATGTGTAGTCAGGAGGCTAGGTAGGGTACTGTGGGGTAAAGCCGGACACCTAGTATATCTCAGCAACTGTACGACCGATTGCTACAACAAGTATTCTACCAATCGATTCCTTGAACTCTCCTCTTTCAAAATGAGCTACCATGTTCATCATTTGCTGAAGCGGAAAGTTCAAAAAAACTTAGGTGCCCGGGTTTACCCCCTGTCTGGGTTTACCCCACAGTACCCTACATGGTACTTCAGGCGCGTTTCGTAGTTCAGGCGCGCTTCCGCCTCAGTTTTCCATTTGCGCCCAAAAATTCAGTTGTCAGAGGCGCAAAATTACAGTATGGTAGGAATGAATAGGTGCGGAAGCCATTCCATGTTTTTGAATCTTGCTTCATCTTGATCTTGATTCTTGATCTTCTTGAACTGCTCTTTACACTTTGTGCAATTTTGAACTGTATTTTTGCTCGTTCGAGTTATCGGGTATCGTTGCTCTTGTTACGTTACCTCATGCTCATGTTGTCACTTTACCTCATGCTCATGAGTCATCAGTGTTATCTGATAAACGTGTCATGTTCTAGCCCAGCAGTATTATCTGATATACGTGTCGTGTTCTAGCCCAGCTCTTGTTGAAGTCAGTGCCTTGTCATAATACTGTAAAGAAAGTAAAGTGCCTTGCCATATAGTCTGGCCAATTGCAGTTGGCACTTGAACTCAATGCGCGTTGCGTAAAATAGATTTACAAATGCGAATTTCTGTCCACCCTTCGTGTACTCCTACTTAGCAGAAGTACATGCAAACTACGCAACTCGCCTTGAGTCCCAGTGCCAACTGCTATTGGCCAGACTATAATAAATATCTTTGTCATAATTTCGAAATACACAGCAATATGCACAATAATATACACAAAATCATAGTCAAATTCAGTAGAAATGAGCCAAGTTATTATGTCTAATTTAGTAGATCTTTAGCAAATTTCTGCACAATTAGACACAATCACGGGACATAATTTCATCCATCAACATATTTTTAAAAAAATTTCATCCATCCACATACTTTTCCGCATATGCATTCTATCGCCTACATAATCTGGAGTTTTGTCTACCTAATCGCACAATTTAGTAGACAATTTTAGTAGATAAAGCATGATTGTGTCTACAAAGGGTGTGATTTCTACACAATCTTTGTTATTGTGTAGATTTTCCCATACAAAATTCCTTGAATTGTGTAGACAGAAATGTAATTGTGTCCACAAAAGTTGTGTGGATTTTTTCATCCCACCTACACAATTAAAAAGATTGTGTAGACAAATATAGGTAGATCTTTTATGTAGATGCCTACACAATTGAAAATTTTTTTTAAAAGATCTACATATCGATTGTGTTGATCTTTTATGTAGATTTTTTCAGAGATCTACACAATATGAATTATGTAGACAAGTGGAACAACTAAAGGGTTATACTGATTGTATGAGAAAAAAGCTGGACTTGCAGTCAGTTTTTTGCCACATGACATATAGTGACCCATCTCTGATGAAGAACACATGAATGGTTTTGAGCAAATTTAATGGGGAATCTGATAGTGGGGTTAAAAAGTTGCATATCAGACGTTTTTAAGGTCTAAGGGGCCTCCAAAACCTTCAAATGCATGTAAAAACCGACTGTTAAGGAATTTTTAAAATTTTCTTTTTATTTTTAAATTGTCATTAAAAATTGCATATATTCTGACTATTTGTTTTTTATTTCGCGACAACAACTTTTTTTATGCGAGTACCTCTTTAAGCTTCGACTTCGACCCTTTTCTTCTACTGGACAGTGTATAAATACCTACATGGTACGTACCTGGGAGTCCGGAAGAGACTGAGCTGGATCTGCGTCGACTCTCCAGTCTTTCCTTTGACGGTGTAAACTCCTGTCGATTATCTGAGGAAGTGCTGCTGGCTTTGCGGCGACTCAGCGGCAGCTTCTTCACTTTTCTCGCCGGAGATGGAGGCATGGTGCTGATAACTGACGAAGCTTGACTGCTGCTCACATCGTCGTCAACTGAAGAGTTCAGCGGACCTGCAATAAAGAAACACTAGCTTCGTTAAAACTTCGTGTATACCGTAGGCGTCGAGTGCAATCTTTTTGTTTTAGGTAGCGCCTGCCCTTTGTATTCTTCATACGTAGTTTACATCTAAAGTCCACTTTTTCTGGTCATGTCCCACACATTTTATAATGCGGTTCTAGCAACCGTAGAGCAAAGCGGTCAAAAACCCCACGGCTAATATTCAACCCCATTGACAATTAAGAAACGTTTTCTGTAGCGGTTGCATAGTACGTGGAAGGGGGGTACTTTTTGTAAATCGAGATAATATGCCTATCGGATTCCCCATCAAAAACTGCATATGTTGATGAAGTTTTTAGGAAAAAATTTATTCAGGCATCATCGAGATATTCAAGGGTAAAGGTGGGCAGGTCCCATTTTTGCCGTTTTTCAACGTTTTTAGCCATATTTCAGCAACCGAAGGGCTTAGAGGGCTACAATTTGGTACACACATACATCCCATAGGGACCCAAGTCTGGACCAATTTTGAGCCCAATCGCCCACCTGTGTGGCGAGATATAGCGTCACAAAGTGCATTTCTGTATATTTTGCACCTGTTGCAAATTTAGTTTTTTGAATACCACGGCGTGAATACATGCCCTGCACGGGGTAAAATTTTGACAGCAAGTAGAGAAGGGTTAGGCCTAAAAACTTTAGTACTACCGCAAAAAATCTCTATAATTGGAATTGGGGCTACAGTCCTCTCGAATAGTGAAAAATGCAGCAAAAATTTTCCCGCCTTTTTTATTTTTCAAGATAAATGAGCAATGCCACTGAAACATTTTCCTCAAAAGTAGCCTATCTTATGTAGAATTTGATGTAGATTTCAAAAATAAAATTCTTTCTCCCAAAAAATTTAACCCCTAGCATATAATTTTGCAAAAGTAGTATATTTTTGTGAATTTTGGGTAAGGGTTAAATTTTTTGGGAAAAGCAATTTTATTTTTGAAATCTACATAAAATTCTACATAAGATAGGCTACTTATGAGGAAAATGTTTCAGTGGTATTGCACATTTATCTTGAAAAATAAAAAAGGCGGGAAAATTTTTGCTGCATTTTTCACTATTCGAGAGGACTGTAGTCCCAATTCCAATTATAGAGATTTTTTGCGGTAGTACTAAAGTTTTTAGGCCTAACCCTTCTCTACTTGCTGTCAAAATTTTACCCCGTGCAGGGCATGTATTCGCGCCGTGGTATTCAAAAAACTAAATTTGCAACAGGTGCAAAATATACAGAAATGCACTTTGTGATGCTATATCTCGCCAAACAGGTGGCCGATTGGGCTCAAACTTGGTCCAGACTTGGGTCCCTATGGGATCTTTTCTCACGCCAAATTGTAGCCCTCTAAGCCCTGCGGTTGCTGAAATATGGCTAAAAACGTTGAAAAACGGTAAAAATGCGACCTGCCCACCTTGACCCTTGAATATCTCGATGTTGCCTGAACAAATTTTTTCCTAAAACTTCATCAACATATGCAGTTTTTGATGGGGAATCCGATAGGCATATTATCTCGATTCACAAAAAGTACCCCCCTTCCGCCTATACTACAGGCTACTCTCAATCCTTACAGAAAACGTCTCTTAAAAAAACCGCTTGCGTCTAGCTGCTCTCAGTCATGTCCCACACATTTTATAATTCCGGTTTTAGCGACCGTAGAGCAAAGCGGTCAAAAACCCCACGGCTAATTTTCAGCCGCATTGACAATTAAAAAAACCGCTTGCGTCTAGCTGCTCTCAGTGGCGAGATATCGCCGATTTTCCTTATGTACTGAAATTGCGTCGACATTTGGCAGACATTTGGCAGACGCTAAACCACGCAAACCACGAAACCCCCTCCCTGTACGCCCGATGCGCATTTTTATCCGATTTTTTCATCACGTATGCATATTTCTACCACTTTTGATTTGTCGGGCGTTTGCGAGGTTTAAAATTGCCCAATGGTCGACGCCCAGTTTGGCGATTTCAGTAAAATGTGTGGGCGGACATGACCAGAAAAAGTGGACTTTAGGGTACGTGCCTCCCTGCACGTTTCGCCTTCTAAAGGCTAAAGCTACAGAGTACAAAGTACATAAATAAACCCACAATGCCTTACTTGATGCTTCCGGTTCTGGTTCCAGTTCATCTGCCAGTTTCTCTTCTTCTTCGTTCTCATCCTTTTCCTCCATGGCTTGCTCTGTTTCGGGCTCAGGTTCAGGCTCCGGATCTGTCTTGTTTCCAGCACCAGCTTCCGGTTTCTCGTCGCTTTCTTCCTCCGTTGTCACAAGACTCTTCTTCCTCTTCTTCTTTATCAGACGATGCACCTTCTCCTTCTCTTCCTCTTGTTTCGCCTCGTCAGGTTTCGTCTCCTCGTTTTCTTTCACCGGACTTTTCTCCTCCTTTTTCTTCCTGCCTTTCTTGACCAATGGGTGAACTCGTTGAGGTTCTTCTTCCTTTTCCTTCTCTTTTTCGGGACTAGGAGCTCGTTTTTCCTCCTCCTTCGCAGGAGCAGGAGGTTCTTCGTTTTCGCTCTCACTACTCTCTGGTGCATCCCACCCGTAGGCGGGATTGAAGCGGAATTTGGACTTTGGCTGGTGCGGATTCGTCGCATATTTACTGGGCGGCGGCTTCGCCGGTGGTTTCTTTTCGACTTTTTTCGGCGGCGGAGGCGAAGGAGGAGCTTTGGAAGCGCTGATTGGCTCGGCGTTTGGATCGTCCATCCACTGCTCGTACAGGTCGGAGGCTTTGATTCGACCACCGCCGCCGGACATTTCCGGACTCCGTTTTTCGAATAGGCGATCGCCGGAGTTCGCCGTCCCTGTCAGTTTACCTTTCTTCGGATCGCGCCAATAGGCGTGCGTTCCCTTGGTATCGAGGTAAGCAGGATCCAGCTTCACGCGAGGAGAGGCCATGGTCGTCGTTTTTGTTTGAGCTGTTAGTGAAAAACACGGGGCAGGGCAACAATTAGGGCTATAGAGCAGGGTGCAAGCAGAGGAAGGTACCGTAAGATTGGTGAAGCCTCAGCTCTGCAATAAGGAAAGAACAAGCAATGAGGTTCAACTGATACGGAGTTTGTTTGTTCAGCTGACCAGCTAATTGGAATAATTTGGCATTATCATCTAGCTGGCATGTACAGAACTACTATACACACAGATAGAAACGAGAGCAATGTTGTAGAACGCTTCTCTGGAAATGCACCTTGGCACCTGTTTTATGGTCCAGCAGCCGTTTTCCAAACATATTGAGCCTTCCGCATTTCGTTGCTGACCAGTTTAAAATTTAACCCCTCCTGTATGCTGAGATATGGCGCTGGTAGGCCCAAATTGCCCCCTTTGTGCCAGCCACTTTTTTCAAAAGTTCTTAACATCATTCTACTCCATTTTCTTCGCTGATTTCGGTTTGGGGCATGCCCCTTCGATATCTTAATGAATACACCACAAAAATTGACGAAAATGATCAAATTAGCCAAAATTACCTCTTTTTGGGTATATCATGGCATATTTATAAAAATATCGAAGGGGCATGCCCCAAACCGAAATCTGCGAAGAAAATGGAGTAGAATGATGTTAAGAACTTTTGAAAAAAGTGGCTGGCACAAAGGGGGCAATTTGGGCCTACCAGCGCCATATCTCAGCATACAGAAGGGGTTAAATTTTAAACTGGTCAGCATCGTAATGCGAAAGTCTCAATATGTTTGGAAAACGGCTGCTGGACCATAAAACAGGTGCCAAGGTGCATTTTCACAGAAGCACTCTACAACATTGCTCTCCTTTCTATCTGTGTGGATAGTACAGAATATTTTACGTACATACATTTTGCATGGATCAAGAAACGAGTACATGGTACCATACATACCATAGTACGCTTCGTTGCGAACGACCTGCAGTGCTTGCTACTAATGTTTTCGTTCTGTTGGGAGTTGTTGCCGTGCTACCTACCTATCATTCGACCTATCATATAATGCGATCTGTTGTGGTGCGATGATACGAATCGTGGGGCAAAAGCAGTAGTCATGGAAGCGATGAGTGCGTCTTGTCTGCTTCCATGCTCATCCAATCCAACAACATTTTAGGGACATAAGATTCAATGACAATTCATTCAACAAACACGTTTGAATTCATTCATCGTGGTACTACATAGAGTATACGTACGGTCATTATACGTAGACAGTGACAGCATAAACCATGCGTGTCTCACCCAGTGGTTTTGTCGGCGATACTGTAGTTACATACGTACTGTATGTACATTCAGATAGGCTGTGGCTATGGACCAGTTGAGCTAAGAATTGTGGGTGGTCGCTCGCTGATCCCCTCTGTGTTACAATACACTATTTTCAGTGCATTTCTTTGATCCGTAAGGGGGACGGGAAAAATGCACTGAAAAAGTGTAATACAGAGGGTTCAGCTCGCGACCACCCATAATTCTTAGCGCAACTGGTCCATAGCCTTCGCTTTGGTTTATCCTAATAATTATAGTGCATGTTATACAGTACTAACTCGTATGCCACGATCATGCGTCTCCACCACACGAGTATCTCTCAGTAAGCACTGGCATGGTGTTTCTATGAAGTAAGGGAGGAGGATGCTTGCGTGATGAGGCGGCGGGCTGTCTTTTTAGACTGGACGTAAGCAACTTTCTGCCCCGATTGAGGCGAAATATTCGGTGTCGCAGGAGATGGTACCCACGACTTGTGGATGGTTTCCGGCCACAACTTTCGGGGGACAAAAGCGAAGATGCAGAGTACGGGATGCACATCTCCTCACTGTTCACTTGATGGAGCTGTTGGGCGGATGAAACTCTAGAAAAAAACGAGAAAAAGAGCAAAAACACAATCATACCTAGACCTATACTTATACTACGTACGTAGGTACACAGGTAGTACGTAGGTCTCCTGTACCTGTCTGTACTACACATGTGTGTGCTAGGGGTGCTCGACTTACGTACACAACCCGTTTCGTACCCCGGTTTTCGTACCCTGCTCGTTGGGTACAATTGCAGTTCGTACTGGACCCATTTGGTACACTCCTCGATTTGTTCGTACCCAAATTTTACATACATACACAATTTGTTAGCAGTACGTTTCATACACTCGCATCTGGTATGAATAATACATTTTTTGCACAGTGCATTCAAAAAACAATCTTCGCCCAGCAGTTGCAATTGCACAATTGTACCAGGCATGTACACCTACGTATACGTACATACGATCTTCTGTATAACCTGACGATAGATGCGCAGTCATCGCTAGAAGCAGCTGCAGCCATGACGGAGGTGGATTCGGGCGCTGAAAGTTGGAAGCCGAGTTTGACGAGGTGGTTGGTGCAGCGCAGCTTCTGCTGGGCTCTTTCCAACCGCTGCTGATGTTGACTCAACTCGTCCGGTTCTGCAGCTCCCCGTTTGCCTCCGCAAGATGAGGTGTAGGAAGCGGAAATGTGGTATGGAGAGCCGTGGTAGAGAAATTGATCCCGATTCTTGGAGGATCGATTAGTGCTGTTCACGATGTCACGGATCATGGCCGTCAGAGTAATGAGAACGTAACAAACTAAAATACATAGCGGTATGACGAAAAATACGTTTAGTATTGGGGAGAATAAAAAAACGATATTGTGAAATATTTTCCTCGCCCGTGGTGAGAAATAAAAACCGCTATGAAAATACATAATGGAAAATGTGCCACAAACAAACTAGCGTTTTATTTTACATTGCCGGTCGATTATGATTTCGTCGATATAACTTTGTACTGGTCGATTGATTTTATTACTTTGATTACCAATAATCGAGCAGGTGTAGAAGAAAGCTCCCATTTCTTCCCAGTGGTCCCAATCGAAATCATCGCTATTCGGCGAACTCACGATCTTCTTGACTGAAGGTGCAATAAGTATGGCGGCTTTTCTACTGTCAGCAAATATTGGACAGACCAACTGACACACCTCGCTGCTATTGCTCATCTTCTTTATTTGTGAGAAAATCTAATCGGTTTGATAAACTACTTATGGATAATCGCTCAGAAAATGAAGCAATAATTATGGGCCATTGACAGTGAATTTATAGTTTTGTTGCCGCGGAAACGCCATGTCAGAAAACGTAAATATTTCCGGTGAAATAAAATGAAATGCGCTTCCGTATCACTCAATATCCAAGTCATCATCTTCCAGATAATCAACGTCATCGGTTTCTTCGATATCTGCTTCCTTAAAAAGGGTGAAATACGTAGATAAACGTACTTGTGTGCACACACGTATGTATGTACATACATTACCTATGTACGCATGTTCAGTTCAGTATGCACATCGCAGGCATAAGAGGTCTGTACGTACTGTATTAACAGTATGTAACTATATACGTGTACGTACGTACGTTACTGACCTGATTCAGTTTTTTGAACTCCACCACCTGATGAAACACGAACTCTAAGATGTGCTTGGAGGATTTCTGATCGTTGGGTAAGCGACCATTTACACCCAACACTTCGCCCATTTCTCGGACAAAATATTCCAAGTCTTGATCTTGGCCTAAAATGGCAGAAAGCGTACAGTTGTAGTAAAAGCAAGACTATGTACAATATATACACACAGTAATGAATAAGCTGCACTTTCCCATTTTTTATTGCGCTATTTCTTTTGTACATTTGTTTGTCAACTGGGCCATTCTGATCTTTTCCGAAGAGAAAAGTTCATCCAGATCGAACAGTTCCAGATCAGGAGGTGGTAACTCTCGAAATATGGGAGGAAACACCTGAAATTATTGGAAAGACATTGGAACAAGACGGTCTGTCACTACTTTAGATGAAAAAAAGAATGAAAAAGCTAATGTACCGCAACTCTGAATGCTGGCTGAGGAGTTTCAAACTGAGGCTGAATCAGAGTCAGGGACTCATGTTTCGTATTCAGTTCATCAAAAGCCCTGCGAAGAAGAACGCACGTTGACAAACCTTTTAAAAAAACAAGTTTTTCACATACTGTATGTTTTTTAGGATTGTGTGTCGCTAGGCCCAAAAGTGTTACTGGGCCCAAGGTACGTCAGTAGGCCCAAGTTTATACGATGACAGGCCCAAGACTGGTTTGCGTCGGTAGGCCCAAATATGTGAGTCGTTGGGCCCAAGCAAAAAAACCTGTCACGAAGTGCGTCACTCGGCCCAAGGTGTTGCTGGGACCAGGGATCGTCACTCGGCCCTAGTGTTTGAGTCCTTAGGCCCAATAGCTACCGTAATCGACTTTATTATGGCGGCACATATCAAATGTAGGGTACCATGGGGGAAAGTCGGCCACGGGAAATTTCGGCCACCTAAGCTTCAAGGCAATATATCTCGGCAACCATCCGACCGATTGAGACAAGTAGGATATCAATCGATTCCTTGAACTTTCCTCTTTCAAATGAGCTATTGGGTTCACCATTCGCTGAAACATCAAGCTCACGGGTTACGTTTTTCAAAAAGAGGTCAAAAATGACCAAACTTTAGACAGTGCGCAAAAACACCCTGTATGGTATAAATGAACACCCGGTATGTGGAGGGCAAGGGGGCATCGTACCCTACCATCAGGCGAAGTTTCAACCAAATCGCCCCACTGGTACTGGAGATATAGCAAAAAACAATTTCAGTACTTAGTGGGGTAATTTCGGCCACCTTACGCCTGTACTGAAGGATGGGAAAAGTCGGCCGGCCGACTTTACCCCCCAGTACTGAAGGAAACTGCAACAGTGTAACGTCAGCGAAATTCTTCCTAGTTTGAGCTGATTTTTAGAAATTAGATAGCTGATCCAGTTTGGCAACTTGTTCTGCTTCTCTTGCCACAGGGCGCACCCCAAAATTTGTCCTGACAGTCTAAAAAATATGCTTGAGAATCAAGTTGATTCTTATAGGTGGCCGACTTTACCCCCCAGTACTGGATTCATAGGTGGCCGACTTTACCCCCCAGTACTGAAGGCAACTCCAACACTGTACTGGCAGCGAAATTCTTTCATTCACGCCCATCCACCTGTTAGTTAGAGCGAATTGACTGGCTATTTGGCTGGCCGATGCATTCGGCAGACTGTTCTGCTTCTGTTGCAACTGACCGCACCCTGATATTCGTCCTGGGAGTCTCAAAATACACTTTTTTCTTAGGTGGCCGACTTTACCCCCAGTGGCCGGACTTTACCCCCCAGGATAAAAAGCGCCATAACTCTCTAAATAAGTTTAGCAATGCAGTCGCACTTGGCACTCTAAACTCAGCTTCAAAAGACCTATCTTTTGGTATATTACTTGCTTTGTTTCAGGCACTGGTTCCTGAGATCTGATTAGGTGGCCGACTTTCCCCCATGGTACCCTACATGCGGATATGTGATGCAATGCATGGTACGTGTGCGTGAGGGTGAACGCGCTGGAAGGACAGACAAGGCAATATCCTGCTGTAGCCAGTTTGTGAAGTAAAACAGGAAGGGATATAGCATAGATTCCAGAAACAAACTACGTCATCAGAGCTCAAAATGATAGTTAGTCCATCCTCAATCCATGCCATGAAGACGAGCAAATAGTGCCAACAGGTTTTAGGGTAACGTAAGGCTTTAACTGAGATCTGTACAAAATTTTAGCTTCGTACGCCCAGTGGAAGGTGCTCAAACACCTTCTTTCTCCGGCGGTCAAAAACGAGGGTTTTTCTAACTGGTAGTGCCGATTTAGTAGTCTGTTGTGCATGGGTCCAAGACTAATTAGTCTCATAATGAAAAAGAAGTCCCAAAATGCTAGGAAATGTGAATCTCACGCAGTAACCCCAATTCCACCATAGCAAACGCATGTTGATCTTGCAACGGGTACATCTTGAAAAATTAAGACCGACTTTTTCTCCATACTACTGAAGAAAAACGTCGATTTTGAACTTAGAGATTCAAACCGTCGTAATTTCCGAAGTATGTGGACCAAATAGCTGAAATTTTGTACAGATCTCAGTTGAAGCCTTGACTACAAAATAAAAAACCGCATGAAAATCTCAAGTGTCGTTCCAGAGTTACGTGCCCGGAAAGGTGGCCGGTTTATTTTGGGACACTCTGAATGTTAGTGTTTGGCCAATAATTGTGACAGAAAAAATGTGGTATAATAACCCATTATCGAAATTAGCAGTTGCAACCAAAAAACCCAACAGTATAACTACAACTTTAACCTGCAATACATTATATACATGTACAGTACATTCCACTTCACCTATCACATGAACATCAACTGCTAGGGCCTACTGACACAACCGCTTGGGCTGAGTGACACAGTATTGATTTTGGGCCCAGTGTCACAAATTTGAAGCCGATTTTTCATTTGGGCCTACTGTCATACCCCCCTTGGGCCTAGTGACACTGAAGCAGAGGGCGCTAGGCCCAAAACACACTTTTTTGGGCCCAGTGACACATTTTCTTGGGCCTACCGCCTTGGGCCGACTGTCGTTTTGGGCCTAACGACGTGCCACCTTTTTTAGCCAAACCTGATTGCCATTGGCAGAAACGACAGATCCATGGTGTAGAGGCTTCCGTCAAAAAGTTTAGAAAAATCTCTGACGGGTAACTCGGCCTCGGCCTCCTGTAGACAGACTTTGATCTGTTCAGACATTTGACAGTGGTCAGGAATCAGGTGGCGATCGCAGATTTCGGGGTCGTCAGCATCGATCAAATTTAGCCGAAATTCTTCCGTCAGAAATTTCATGATAACGTCCTGAAAATTGGAGCACAAATGCAAATTGGCTCCACTTTTGTAAAATTCGAGCGAATTTAGGGCTCGACCGACAAGAGAGGTACGTTGACCATTGATTGGTACATACGTCTATGTACGTTCATTAGATAAAGATTCAACCACGGAAGCCTTTCTTAGGCCCTTCAATGGTACGTTAATAAATACGGTATACGTACAGTACCAAGGAAAAGATTTACCAATATTTTCACATTCTCTTCCTTGTCCAGGTATTGGTCAGAGAGCATGTGCAGAGAACCCAAGACCGCAACTTTTCCTTTTGCTTGCTGCAAAACGAACAGTGATACGGCGTTCCGTACGTACTACGTAGTACAGTATTCCTCTGCTGCACAGTATGGTAGGGCGTAGGTCTACCTTGTCCAAGTAGAATGCACAGACAGGTCGATTTAGCGGGAAACAAACGCTGCCAGTCGACAACACTGGAATCGCCATCCGATTCACTGCCAACGTCGTTCCGTAGGGATACACGAAGGTCAACGCTCTGTACACAACACACAGTACAGTATGTATTAGTCAGCAAAAAGTTCTGGCCATATTGCAGGTGTATTTTGCACAATAATGCAATGCTCTCATACTGGGCGTTATTTTCGTCATCATCCAGCAGTGGATTTGTGTTGACCTTCCCAGCCGCTTGAGCCAACGCGCGATTTAGCACACCGTTTGGAACCAGGGCCTCTTTGGGGTGATAGTACTTGTAGAATGCGGTTCGAATTACCGAATCTGAAAGAAAAGCTTCTTCGTTAGTATCTGATCATATTGCATCGTATGGCACAATGCTCGTTCGAACATACAGTAACTTACTGTACGTACCACAATTGAATGCGATGCCATATTCCTCCAGTAGAAAATTAATATTGGTATTGGACTTCAGCTCGCCGCCTTCTCCCAAGATCACGAACAAACTTCCACCGCTGCTTACGTAATTACGGATGCTGTCCAACTGAAATTTAGACCTGCGATTCATTATTGTACTCAAAAACCAAGACTGATATACAATTTCCCAGAATTTAAAAATTATTACCTCGTTTTGAGTAAATTTTGCCTTTGGGCCAGGAATTACATAGACCCTCGCGTCAGAAAATGTGTCATCGCTAATTTCTGACGTATTGCTGAAAAACACAATACCCAATATCACTTTTTGCAACTTAAAATTACCATCATTACGCAAAGCAAAGAACAGGTACAGTAATTCGTTTCAATTCTATACGTTTCAATTCTCCAGGTGTTCTTGAGCTTTCTGTGCATGTTTCGCAGACCATTTGTGATAGTGAATGTTTCTGTTTTCGATTGATCAAAAATTATGGAGTTTCGATTGCTGATTGCTTTGCCTTCCGCAGCTCTGGCACTCTAAAAAAACCAGCAAATTGCAGCCAAGAATTGAAGAACAAACAGCTTTCAAGAGAGTCTTACCTCAAACGAAATTGGCGGCATTTTCTCTACTGCTAATTGACTAATTATAACTTTAGCTTGAGTCGCTACAAATTGGCCGTAAATATTGGCAGTTTCACAAAGGTCACGATTTTCCAAAACTATTGTGGACTACCTACCGCACCTACTGTACGTAAAATTGAAGTCAGTCGCGTAGCAACAGGCGGACAAAAGTAGAGCTATGCGCTACACTTATTTCTAGATCCAGCTATTCGGCGTAAATTAGAGGCAAACCTATGCAATTTTTAGGATACATTTTTTGCAAAGGTCCCACCCAATGACTGCGGTAGCAAACTTTTGCAAGAGATTATTTAGTGGGCCTTTCGTGATTCTATAATTCTGTCCCGTGTCTCGATTCATCCTCATCCTCGTTGGGATCTTTCGAACGAGAGAAATTAGACTTCGACTCTTCTACCTTCTGCTTCTAACCTTCTTTCGTGCTCGTACGCTAATCGCACAAAGACTGCGACATACTGAAACAGTTTCGATTTGCACCGATTGCTCGATTCAGAGCGAAAGTTGTTCCCGTTCTTATTCCCACTCGTTCCCTACCGATGTTTTTGCGATCGGGCCTGCCTAAGCCGGAGCAGAAGCTTGCGAACCGACTGCATCGAGGCGCCGTCCGCTGTCTCATCGGTCTAACACTGCTCGTGAGCGGAAAGTTCCTCTTCGACTGCGTCTATTACGCCAAATTTCAACGGGACGTCTACAGGGAGCAGCAGAAAAAGTGGGAAGAAGATTTGCTCAAGGCGGAAGAGGAAGGCCTCACGGAAACTGTGGCCTGAAAACGTCAGGCCTTTGTATCTAACGACAATTGTAGCTGTAAATGTTAGCGACAGACAGGCTTGAAGGAATATTGCAAGGCCTTCTAAGGCAAACGGTTGCGCCTGAGGTAAAGTGTGGTCTGAAAAAATAACCGGTGCACTGTAGCTACTAGCTACGTATCAGCAGGTATGATCAAACTCTGCTACTGTACTTCAATTTATGGGTCCTACCAAACCGTGGCATGTGTTAGAATTAATTTTATGGACAGCTGACGTCATGATGTCCATTCAGAAGCGCCTAAAAGACCTTCTAACGGGTAGTCGTTTGCGATTTTTTCTCACCTTCGCAACTGTTGGTGCGGTGGTGGAATTGGTGAAAATTCACTGGCAGGTGGGACCGACCAGCTTCTATGGTGTCTACAGGAAGAATGCGGTGCGAAGGGCGAGAGAAGATATGTTGAAGAAGCTGAATTACGCACAGGCGATGGAAGATGAAGGAAAGGGGTGACGGCGTGACAATTATTAAACGCTTAGATTTTGCTGTTTGCTTTCTATGTAGGGAGTGATATTGAAATACAATTTATGTACATATGTTCTGGATGTGACGGCAAGCTTGTACGTATTAGTATAGGTTATATTTTATGTGTTGTTGAATACAGAAAAGAAGTGAAGACTGTATGGCACATTATGTACCTGCGGTAATGTTTGCTGTCATGGCGCGTTCACAAGACGTCCGTAAATCCGTACGTCCGTCCGTAAATCCGTAAAGTTGATCTAGGAGTTCATGGCACACCGCAAATAACCGTGTACTCAATATCAATATTTTACTGGTCTAATATATGACACAGCAAAAGGAAAACACCAGCGAGCACAGCACTAATACAACTGGGTCCACGCACATGGAATGCAGGAGTAAGGCCATGCAGACTTTAGGTGCACACATAGTACATATTTAAACATGAACAGTCACAATAATACGTACGTAAGCTGTAGGCGGACTTGCTGACAGTATTAGAATCCATACACAAGATGGTCCTTCAGGCTAGAATAATTTTCAAGAGACGATTTTAGGATAGCAATTGATGCACTGTTTCTAATTGTTTCGTCTAAGTCGTTCCACGTATTGACTATTCGGTTACTGTAAAAATATTTTCTAGTGTCTAGCTTGGCATTTTTGCTCAGCAAATTATTACATGTACCAGCCCGGGTATTGTTTGCATTTACAGCCAAGAAACTGCCATTTCCTATACTAACGAGGCCCTTCACAATTTTGTAGCAGAAAGTCAAATCATGTATAAGTCTACGATATTCGAGGCTATGCAAACCGAGAAACTTACACTGCATTTTGTATGACTGCGAGACGTATGGGTACGGATAGTGGAAGTTCATAACACGACATCTGGCACATAATCTTTGTACAAAGTGAATTTGGACGCGCTCTATTTTACGTATATCTTTATTTTTGTACGGATTCCATATCTGAGTAAACGACTCTAAAATAGGGCGGACGAAGACACAGTACGCTTTAAGCAGTAAGAAGCAGTCGGTCGTTGAAAAAACGCGAAAAATTTTGCCAACAGCCTGCAACGCTTGGTTGCTTACAAACGTACAGTGGTCAGAAAAAGTTAACTTACTGGACATTTTCACTCCTAAATCTCGACATAAAAATTCATGCACGATTGGGTCATTATTTATACAGTAGTTTCGACACGGATTACGTTTACCGATCGGCAATATGGCACATTTTTTGGAGGCTATCTTCATTTGCCACTGAGCCGTCCAGGTTTCTACCTCCTCAAGAGCTGGAATTAGCGGGCTTGGGACATTGGGATCAGACAAAACCTCAGAGAACAGTTTCACATCGTCAGCAAACAATTTCGCCGTCACGCCTGGCGGTAAAACATCAATAATGTCGTTTACGTACAACAAAAACAGCAAGGGGCCAAGTACAGTTCCTTGAGGTCAGTTTTATAGCAGCTTTGGGTGTTTTGTCTTTTCATGTTGTATATAGCCTACGTGCTATTCTGTACTCTGTGCAAGCCCGCACACATCAATGGACCATTTTTCGCCGTGGTTTTGTACATATGTACATACCTACGTAACACTAAGGGGTTGTGTTGCGGCAGTCATTTTTGATAATAGCTTAGCGTAGGACGGAAGTTGGGGTGTGAAATTGGGCTTTGTCACGGGGGACAATGAGTGTGGCGCCAAGCTAACAATTATTTCTCCCAGCACAACACCGCGATACTGTAGCCCAGGCAGAGCTTTTTCACAACGGTGACACGACCAGCTTTCTCCCTATTGACCTGCGTTGACAATAGAACTGTAAAGTACAGTAGGGTGCGACACAATGTTTTGGTCAGTATGGCTCTGCGTTTCCGGCGCTACTCTGCCTGTTGTGCAAGTAGTAGGTAGGCCTATAATTTACTTTATACAAAAAAGTAACTTCATATTCCTCGTTTGGCGGACAATTTGCATACGTTAGCGCCATTGACGTGAATACAATAATAATTATCCCTTTTGACGTGTTTACCCCGCCTAAAATTGCGCTTTGCCGTACTTCACCCTTTATTTCATTTAGCGCCGGGTAGACGATGGGTAATTTGGGCCGCCAGGTCGGCAAAAGTTTGGTATGGAACCAAACTCAATCCCTTCCGAACTGAAACCTATGTAACAAGGAATTTTTGGTTGAGGCGGTTTTGTTTGCCTGCCACTGTCCCCGATGTTCCGTTCCTGTTCTGAT
Source organism: Epsilonema sp. ZAB3_2 (assembly GCA_030247985.1). Taxonomy (NCBI): domain Eukaryota; kingdom Metazoa; phylum Nematoda; class Chromadorea; order Desmodorida; family Epsilonematidae; genus Epsilonema; species Epsilonema sp. ZAB3_2. The sequence goes on from JASAMW010005168.1 coordinate 22,096, forward strand.
TACCCCGTGGTACCCTACCTACGTATCTATACGCCGAATGCTCTTGCAATTTTGCCCAATAAATTTTGAAAAGAGATCGTGCCGTCCATCGCCGATCATTTGGCGTGACAAGCCGGATTTTCATTTTGCCGCATGATCTCTTGTGCGAGGACAATAAATAAATAGCTTGATAATAAACAGTGCTACAGTATGTATCCAGTACATTGTAAGCACGGTGCACGTTATGGTAATTTGCGTCGAATAATCTGACACGCATGGCCTACTTTTACCGTCTGTTTTGTTCATTTGCATAAATTTAGTTCTCGGGTCACGTACAGAACTGTGTGAAATGTCAGCGTTATATCCTTCCAGTGTTCTTCTGTATGGTACAGTTGTCATTGCTCCTGAAATAACAGCAACTGTCTTAATCTCGAATTGTGGTGTGTACATAAGTTGGCTTGCTGTTTAGTTTTTGCTCTTTATGTCCTGTCTTGTTCCCGTCCAGTGCAATGACCAGCATAGCCTATTTCGATGAGAGCATACTACAGGGTGTCTCACGTAGACCTACCCAACGACTCAGCCTTATAACTTCCGTACTTCAGTAGATATCAAGCTGAAATTTTGTCCCCAGAAACCCAAGAATATACCATACTATATGGCAAAATTAGAACCAAATAGGCCCACAGCGAACGAAATTACAGGCTTAGAAATTTTGGACCCTGTTTTTATCATTTTCCGCACTGAGCATGGCTTTGAGATAAGAATCTTCTGCTCATCATGGCCAAGCAGCTTATCCAACGAGGTAATATGGTGAAACAACAATGGCTGAATATGACCACAGTCCAGAACACAAAGGATTCAAAAATACAGGCGATTTACCACCCATAACAGCCTTCAAGGGTCTGTCGAGGTCAATAGTGGCACCACTGATTTCAAAATGTTGAAAAAAGTGGTCGCAAATTCGCAAGCTCGTAATTTCATCCCTAGGTACTTGACCTACCTGGCTCAAATTTTGCCACAAAGTATGGTATATTCTTGGGTTTCTGGGGACAAAATTTCAGCTTGATATCTATACTGTAATACGGAAGTTATAAGGCTGAGTCGTTAGGTAGGTCTACGTGAGACACCCTGTACTATACAAAATCATGTATGTACACATGTAAATCATGTATGTACATGCACGCAGATGAGTAGAGCATGAGCTGCAAATGCAATAGTAAAATTTGATGCTCTTGTCCATATCAGTTGTATTAGCTCTGTATTGGGATCGCTATCGCTCTTGTTTCTGCTAAATTGTGCTATTGGCGTAGCTTTATGCGCAGCTTTTCCATGTTCGCATGGCGCTTACCTCGTACAAAGTATGGTATGCCTTCATTGCGATATGTACAGTAACAGTACCAAGGTTGTCCCTATGCGTTGCTTATGTAGTATTACTGGTTTTTATATAACTTAATGTCCTAACCTGCGTTCATGACCCTTTAAGGCGTATCATCGAACTACAGTAATGTACTGTCGTTCTGTTGTTCTAGGTAGAGCTCAAATTCAACAGCGTGCTAGTTGTCACCGTACGTGCGCCTTGAATTTAGTCGCACGAAACCAACCATAATGGAAAGCTCATCTTTGTCTGATCTTCGAACGCCGAAGTATCCTGACAGCGCAAACCCCAAACCCGTGACCCAGCGTCGTTCGAACTTTTCCATAGACTCCATTCTCAATCAGAAAAGTCCAGTTTCCAATCAACAATTCTCCCTTTCCTCCTCACCCATCGCGGATGAGTCGTCACCCGGCAGTTCAGGATCTGGCAGCCCTACATGTGGTCGTGGTCCGTGTACCACAGGTGGTACCAGTAAAAACAGTAGCCTACAAGCGGAACAGGTCGCTTTGGAAAAGAGGAAGGAGAAGCAGTCGGAAAAGCCTGCACTGTTTCCTCCTCCCCCACCTTATCCTGCAATTAAGGAGAAGAAAGCGCCGGTGGTTGCTTTCCAGGAAGGGTTGCCAACCTTCCTGGCGCCGGCAAGCAACAACACTAGAAGTGCAGTGATGGGGTCGTGGGAAGAAGGCGCGGGCGCCCTGAACGAGTGGAGCTCCCTGCTGCTGGCGAAAGAGCGTCAGTTGCTGCTGGAAGCGGAGCGACTCTGCCAGCACGACCAGGCGACGGCGCTGGACGTGGCGTGTCGCTTCGGGCCGGCGCTGTCCACCGGGGAGAACGGGATCTACCGCAAGCAGCGCACGGTGTTCAGACACAGCCAAGTGGTGGAACTGGAGCGCCAGTTCCTGCGACAGCAGTACATCGTCGGAGAAGACCGGGTGCGACTGGCGAAGCAGCTGGGGCTCACGGAAGCTCAGGTAGGCCTACTTATGTATGATACACTGGGGGGGGGGGGGGGATAGGTAGGTACGTGGTAATTTGAGGCGCATTTCCGCCTGAAGGTGGCAGGCAAAGAGGTGAATTTGGCTTTTTGCGCCTCAGGTTTTTGTCGGCTACCTCTGGACATCTTACGTATACGTACGTACAGTACGTAATGTACATGTATGTGGCCCTACAGTGCATCTGCATACAATGTACATACGGTGTATAGGTGTACGTACCGGTACACTAACTACGTAGGTAACACACTAGGTAAGGTACTGTACCTACACTAGGTACCCTTACATACGTACGTAGGCCTACGTATGTATGTACCGAAAGTAAATAAGTACTAAGTACCCTACCTACATACATTAAGACAAATTGGTGCCTTGCCTTGTCTCTGTGTCTTGCAGGTTCGAATTTGGTTTCAAAATCGCCGAAGTAAATGCCGGAAAGAGTTCATGAATCATCAAAACGGCTTGCTCAGAAATTCGGGATTTCTCAAGAGTTTCGCCGCGATGACGGGTCATCAACAATTTTGATCCAAAGATGATTAGTAGCCTACTTTTACCATATGAAAAATATTTAGGTATAAATTATGTGTTGGTGTTTTGATTCTCGTCTTTGGTGGCTTGATATTTTAATTCTTGGTTGAGCTTTATCAGTCGGGTTGATGCTTATTTGGCATGTACAGTGCGTGGAAATAGTAGCAATAAATAAATATTATGCTTGCGCATGCATATGCATGCATGCACTGTCGCATGAGAATGGGAGTGCGCTTCGTTCGATCATAAAACAATAGCAAACAAAAAAGCATTACACATAGTACAGACATACAGTACGTATGTACTACGTAGGAGTACTGTACCACCGGGCTGTAAGCTGCATGACACAATTTTGGCGAAAGATACAGCTGTTTAGTGATACGTAAAATAGACACATTTGCCTGCAATTTGACCCAGATAGAGATTGCCATGGCTGCCAGTGAAAAATTTTTACCGCATGGCTTCTTCTTTGTTTTTGCGGTAAGGACAATCAGTTGAATTTTATTGCCGAAATGCTAATTTCACCTGAAAACGCCTATAAATTTACAGCTGTCTTTTGCAAGTGCCTCGTTTCTGGCAACTGTATCACTGCGCCAATTTTCTGTACCGGACAACACCCTACTCAATAACAACAAATGTGACCAGTTCAATCGAATCGGTCAGCTTTGCGATATCCAGCTTAAGATATGCGTCGAAGATCTGAAAAAGTATCGTGAAAAATCCGTAATCATAAAGTAGGTACACTGTCGTAGACTTTTTTCTACAACTGATTGGTTTGTATGAATGTATGTACTTACTATTACTGTATGTTTGATGTTTGTGTATGGTAAAACAATAGTCAAGCAACATCCACGAACCTCTGTGAAACGTCGTGGAAACGAACCGGAGTCGTTCAGCAAAATTCCGACACCGCAAACTTGGCAAACAACGCCACTTATGGGCAATGGTCGAATCCAAGCCAGTATTTTTTCACTGGGAACTTTGCTCAGGTGATCCAGCTCATCGCAATAGTGTTCTCAAACGTGACTATGTACGTAGGTACATACAGTACATGTTTATTGTTTATTCAGGGAATTAAAGTGAAATTGGTCGCAAGTGATAACAACGGTCCAGGCCAATCCGCATCACTGATCGATCAGTATCAACAAGTACTGAGACTTCCGCTGAATGTCCAGGGAAATCCAGGCATCTACCATGCTAGGCCAAGTCCTCTTCTACCGACATTGTATAATATTGTACTGTATACTACTGGTGTGCAGGTAAAAATTTGGGTAACTTTACCCGAGTTACCCGGCCTATTTTGGACCAGGTAAATTAACCTAACTTTACCCAGAGATAATAATTGGCAGGTAAAATTACCTGGCTTTACCTAACCTGACTGGCCGTCGAAGGCTAACTCGGGTAAAATCTGAGAAACTGCGGGTAAGTACTGCCAATACTTACCCGGGTAAAATCTTCCAACTAAACCTAGTACTTACCCGGGTAAATTTACCCAGGTTAGCGAAGCAGTGGGCTTCAACCATAAATAAATATTCAAAGCTGCAAATACCTCCGCATAGGCGACTATGTAGTCATTCCCCACTATTTGCTAGTACATGTATCTGAGGGAATGAGTCAACAACGTCACTATGAAGATGTAACACTCAACATTGGAGACCAAATCACATGCTTTATGATGTTTTTGGCCATGATTTACACAACAGTACTTACCCGGGTAACCTGCTGGAATTTCAGTTTACCTGACCCGGCTGAGCTCTGTCCAGGTAGGTTACCTGACTTTACCTGGAAGCCGACTGCACTGGGTAAATTTTACCTAACCTAACCTGATTTTCTGAGAGGCCAAGTAAGCACCAGTACTGTATACGGCAAACTTTTTGTGCATCCTTGCAACTTAAGATTTTAAATCCTTTCTGACTTTTATTTAGCACCCAATGGAACGTGATGCTGAGCTGCAGTGGTGGCACGACTGGTCTCAGTTGCTCGCCACCTGCCTTGCCTAACCCACCCTGCAACCTGAAGGGAGCTAGGTTGGACTTGATCTTCAGAACTGATTCTTCGGGGAATATGGGTCCTGCAGCGTACAACTCCGTGAGAATTTTATTCCTGTTCAAATGCCATTAGTAGTGCAAAGATGATTGCACCGTGCACCGTCACACAGGTACAGTAGTGTACGTACCGTATATCTTTACAGGCTCAAACACTGATCCTTAGCATGCTACAGCAGTTCAGCTATCTAGACAGCCGCACTCGCATCAGCACTGGTTCCTACGGTAACGGCGGTATTTCCTACGGCTATGTGTTCTGCAATAACTACCCGACAGTGGCAGCATGCGTGGCATTGGAAATGATGATCGAAAGCTACACGGGCGGATCGTACAGTTGTATCGGAAGGTACGTACGTATAGATCAACATGGATCACTTTTAGAGTGAGAGGGGGGGCCGAAAATGAGGGCGCTCGGCTGTGTCCATGACGGTGACGTTAGTAGGGACTAGTTTGGTATAGCCACACTTATACCCACCCAAAATTCTCCCCAGAAACAGACATGAAGTCAACAAAAAACAGGAGACAAGCGAAGTTAGTGGGTTCTGTCGCATACTGAGTGTGAGTGGTGAAAGGACTGCCTTTATGAAAGAAACGGGCTATACATGACTCAATACACTATGCGGTGGTGGGCCTGACAGTGGTCAGTCAAAGGAATTACGTGAATAGCTGCACGAGTAGACAGAACTAGTTTGTATGAAGACTGATTCAGTACTTAAGGGGAGCTATTGATTTTTTTCCACCATATAAGGTACTCTAGGAATTTTCCTTGTCGATGAGTACATACGTGCGTAGTCTACATATGTTGCATGGTATGCCGCTTTATGGGCAAGTGGATGAATGCACGAAAGGCTCACGCTCAAATTTACACAATTACAGTTCATTCGTGAACATTTTGTGGAATGATATTTGCAGGGTGTCTCTTCATTATGTACGTACAGTATGTGTGCATGTACAGTACCTAGGTACGAACATGAAGGTATTGATATGATTTCAACATGAACGGCTATGCATGAAACGTGCATTAGAGTATTAGAACCAATGTATGTAGTTACAATAGTACATGTACGGAATTCATTGATATTGTACGTAGCTCCGTACGTACGTACGTCTGTACATATATACCCTACATACGTACGGTATACTGTATTCGCTGGTGCGTACATACGCAACGCCAGGAATAGGGCATATGCATCTGTGTTTTCTTTGAAAAATGTATCTTATATTCTTATGTCTATTCTGTATTAAGGTGTGTTCCTACAGAGTACACACAAAATAATATGTTATTACTGTACGTAGTGCGTGCGTAGTACTGTACTGTACGTCCTACATACCTACCCTACTTGTTTCAGTGCACTTCGTAGTGCTTCTCATTTCGTGAAGCATGAAAACCGACCACGGGTACCGTCCATCGTCATTTTGATAACTTCAGGAAAGTAAGCGACGAACATGACCATTCTCCTCTTTATGACTATAGGCATATTTTTCGTTGAACTACCGTATGGGCGGCGGTTTTAGAGATTCATGCTCGCAGGCTGCCGATACCGCGCTAGCCAATGACATTCGTTCGTCGGGTGGTCGCGTGATCGTGATTGGCGTTGGGCCACAAGCCGCAGCCAATCAGGCCTATCTCAGTCGACTGGCCGGATTTATCCCGCCGTACTTGATCTTGAGTCCGTCCGGTGCTCAGACCCTACTGAACGTCATTCCTCAACTACAGAATGCCCTGTGCAGGTTATGGTATGGGAGGGGAAGTACAACTAACTTATGAATGCACTGTACTGTGTGTCTGTGCTTTTCATTGTGTTGCAGGATAGCATTTCGCCACGGTTGATTGAAAGCCTGCCACTACATATTTATGCAGATCACGCTCACCATTAACTTTTACATAAAGCTGAAATTCCTGCCTGTATTGTTCAAGAACACTGAAGCCTATTCACTGTACTTGCGTACGTAATGTACGTATAAATTATCTGTGATGTGGTCTACTACTTGTATTGCTTATAGTAAATTGAAATATGTTTTGTCGCCTATGTTCACTCAAACCACTGTAAAATAGTAATCATCTACTGTCCCCGCCTTCAGATTTCGAAGCTGAGTCATCAGTCGGCATTTATAACGACCATCAGCCCTCTTCTTTACATTGTATGCTTCACAATTCGCCGCATCGAAGCAAGCTTGACGACAATCACTGAAGCAGCCCACCAGTAGGCTGGCAATTACGCTGCCTTGCTGCACGTAGCCCCTACGTCCGAAACTGACCTCCCTTTTGGGGCATTTTGCTGCGGGGTTTGGTGTAGTGGTCGACATAGGGGTTGGGATTACGGTACCTCCAGCAGGAACTGTTGCTGAAGTAGCGGTTGGAATAGCTGCTGTTGTGCTGGTGCTTGTGGTAGTTGTTGTCGCGTTAGCGCAACCGTTTTCTACAAAAATACGTAAGTACACTTCTACCAAAAATATATAATTCTGCTTAGGAGAAGAATGGACGACTTAGTGTAAACGCACAGAGCATCCCTGGCAGATATTGGCCCCAATTTTTTGGGGTGTTTGAAATATCCAATTATTTGGATATCCAATCAATTGGGTATTACGAAACCATTACATTGGGTTTTACGAAACCATTATAATGGGTTTTACGAATCCAAAAAAATTGGATAAATCCAATTAATTGGGTTCGTAAAACCCATTACAATGGTTTCGTAAAATTATCGATTTTTACGAATCCAATTATAGTACAAATTATAATTCTAGGACCCATGTATTATTTATCTCGAGAACTACGCGACGTAGAGCAAAGCGGTCAAAACTTCCACGGATAACTTTAGCTCGCCTCTCCAATAAAAAAAACCGTTTGATTCTATCTGCTCTCAGTGTCGAGATCTCGCCAAATTCCTTCAGCACTGAAATCGTGTCACCTTTCGGCAGACGCTAAACCACGCAAACCACGACACCCTACGACCCTGTACGCCCGATGCGCATTTTCATCGTCTTCATCACGTATGCTTATTTCTGCCATTTTGATTTTTCGGGAGTTTGCGAGGTTTAGAATTGCCCAATGGTCCACGCCCGATTTGGCGATTTTAGTACTGAAGAAATTTGGCGAGATCTCGACACACAGAGCAGCTGGAGACAAACGGTTTTTTTTATTGGAGAGGCGAGCTAAAGTTATCCGTGGAAGTTTGACCGCTTTGCTCTACGTCGCGTAGTTCTCGAGATAAATAATACATGGGTCCTAGAATTATAATTTGTACTTTAATTGGATTTATCCAATTTTTTGGATTCGTAATATCCATTATAATGGTTTCGTAAAACCCAATGTAATGGTTTCGTAAAACCCAATTAATTGTATATCCAATAAAATGGTTTCGTAAAACCCAATGTAATGGTTTCGTAATACACAATTAAATGGATATCCAAATAATTGGATATTTCAAATACCCAAAAAATTGGGGCCAATATCTGCCAGGGATGCTCTGTGCGTTTACACTAAGTCGTCCATTCTTCCCCTAAGCAGAATTATACATTTTTGCTTCTACGTTGAGAACATACATAGAGTACTCTACTGGCTTCTCTGTGTACATATGAGCTGGCAATACGAACCTTCAACCTACCATTGACGAATTCACATAGGCGAGGATAGTTTCTGCTGCATTGCATGTCGTTGTATACATCTCTGCCTCCTTCGACTCTTACAAGCCTCAAGCATTTATCATTCACTCCATGCAATGCGTAGTCAACGACGCTGGATCCTTGTTGAATGAAATTTGCGACGACCGTACTTCCATCGTACCTGAATAAAAGGACGTACAGTACGTAGTACGGGACACATCCAGATCCTTCAACGGTGCTTTTCGTCCGTAAAAAAAGGTGTTATCCTTTCGAGGTTTAATCAGCATAGGGCAATGAATGAATACCATTTGTAATCATTGATATCCATCGAATCCTGGAATGTTCTCAGGGCAACCCAAGTGTTGGACAGGTCGCCAAGCATCGTGTTAGTTTTGACGGCTGAAAACACGCTATCAGTTGGCAGCACTGCCAACCGACCTCTCCAGTTTGCGATTTGCAGCGCAGAAACTGTCGCTTGACATGCGGAGTGACTGTCCGTGAAACTTCGCGGTTCATCGTACACTTGGAAACAGCTGCAGGTCTCTTCCAGCCAAAAGGCATCATTAAACAGTTGAAGGCAAATTTCCTCCTGCAGGGCTTCGGAAACAGCAAGCGGAAAAGCAATGGCCAACCCTACAAAGGGCACTTGGCAATAAGGAGAATAAATACGTAATTTCAGATTTGATACCCAAAATGCGGTGGAATTACGTAGTGTATTTTTTAACACTATAAGTTTTGTTACTTACCTACGAAAAGTAAGACCCAGCATTTTTGCTGCATCATCTTCTGAACCGCATGATATAACCTTTTCAGTTCTTTCACGAATCACGAATTTGGTGCTTTTCAAAATGCATACGAATGCCTCATGCCACTGTGTCCGTACACGTGTTTATTTACAGTACCTACTGTATGCATTTTAATCAAAATGCTTCGCGGTACCATGCAATAAATAATGATAATTCAACTCTGCTTCTTGGCAACTTTCGCTTGATGGAAATAAAATAATACAACACCGATGGTAATTAGGTAGATTACCTACAGTACATCACAAAACCAAACTCATACTGCAATAAATTCAATATACGCTATTACGTACGAATACTGTACATGTACATACGTTGTGTACATTTTACTGTACATATTAGTATGTACAAATTCAGTCACATAGACATTGCAGTTGCCGGTACAATGCTCACAAAACTTGACACCAGAAAGGTTTCTTTGTCTTTTGGCCTATGAACTTCTTCAAATAAAACACTATGTACATGTACAGGGTGTCCAACCTATATTTGCACAACTTTCAATTGACCATAACTCCCGTATTAAGAGGTAGAGAAAGATGGGATCTACCTTATCTGAAAGCGCAATTCAACAGCTATATTTTGATATGTTCGCCACTTCTGTAAGCCCTACCGTTCGCGAGTTAGAGCGATTCCCGCAAAACACCTCAAAAATGATTTTGGCCAAACTGAAACCACAGATCAATTTCCCTTTTTGGCTGCATTTTTCTTGCTTCAGCCAGAGATAATCTGTCATAAATATGAGTATTGTTCATCGATACCCTCTAATTGCCTCATATTGTTCTGTGGTGTTACCTACTGGATGAATGTGTGCACTTTATTGTCCATTTTCACTCTCCATGCTGAACTGTCACACTGCAATGCAACCCTTTCGGTTAATTTGATCATTTTGGTCAAAAAAGCTCTTCTTGGTGCAAAAATCCAATCTCCAATTGGTGTGGTACATTGGGAAATATTGCTGGTCAATTATTATCCTCTTTCACATTCGTACTAACATGTTTTAGCCCAGTTATCAATCAATTAGCTGTGCAATCTAGAAAATCGCCAAAATGTAGTTTGGCCAAAATCATTTTTGAGGTGTTTTGCGGGAATCGCTCTAACTCGCGAACGGTGAGTCGTAGCGAAACGGCAGACTTACCATATTATAGCTCTTGAATTGAGCTTTTAGATGAGCTAGGTCCCATCATTATCTGCCTTTTAATACTGGAGTTATGATCAATTGAAAGTTGTGCAAATATAGGTTGGACACCCTGTACAGGGTGTCCAACCTAAATTTACACAAAGTTCAATCGATCATAACTTTCGTTTTAAGAGGCAGAGAAAGATGGGACCTAACTCATCTGAAAGGTCAATTCAAGAGCTATATATTGGTATGCCTGCCGTTTCTGTGTGCCCTACCGTTCACGAGTTAGAGCGATTCTCGCAGATCACCTCAAAAACAGTTTTCCCAAAACTGAAGCCTACAGCAATTTCCTTGTCATCTGCCTATTCTTTGCTTCAGCCAGAGATCATTTGGCATAAAGTGAATGTCGCCCACCAACACCCTTTGACTCATTCATCCCACTGTGTGGTATGACCTTTTGCGCGCATTTATGCACTTTGTGGCCCAAATATCCACCCTCAATGCTGAACCTTCACATTGCAATACCACCACTTTGGTTTTTTGAGCATTTTGTCAAACTAAGCTCTTCAAAAATGCTAGAATTCCATTTCCAGTGGGTCAGGTATAATGAAAGAGATCGCTGGTTAATCCTTTTGCTATATCGCATTCACACTGCCATGTTTTAGTCCAGTTATTCTAAAATTAGCGGTGTTGGCTGAAAATTAGATTAAATTCAGTTTTGGGAAAACGTTTTTTGAGGTGGTCTGCGAGAATCGCTCTAACTCGCGAATGAAAGGACATACAGAAACGGCAGACATACCAATATATAGCTCTTGAATTGAGCTTTCAGATGAGCTAGGTCCCATCTTTCTATGCCGCTTAAGACGGAAGTTATGCTCAATTGAATTTTGTGTAAATTTAGGTTGGACACCCTGTACATACATGTTGTTAAAAGAACGATATCAAACCAACAAGCCTTCTTCATCTTCAGCAGGAAAAAGTTGAAGACAAAATCAACGGTTGAGAATTCTAAAAATGGCGCGCCTCAGTTTGTAGAAGAGTGCACTCTTGTTTAAGTAGGTACAAATGTACAAGGATATAATAAACAGCACATTGCAAATTTTTACAATAACGCCACCTGGCAGTGATGACGGTACCTAAGGTACGTAACGTACAGTACAACGTAGGTACAACGTATTACGTACCTACGTTCATCACTATACGCGTACCTGCATATCCTTGACTGCAGCCAGTTATCCTGCAGAATGCTAGTGCGGGAGGGATTCCAAATTTCGTTTTGGCTTCCGACCACCCGGGACAGGAATGCATTGTTTGCGTCAGGACCGATGCCGATCCCGATGAAATGATAGCCCATCTGGCGCAGATTGCGCGCCGTCGCCGCGTCTCTCGCTTCCGTACATGCCGGATCGCGATCGCTTTAAAAAAGGTCGAGTCGAAGTTACATGTAATGTACATATTCACATACAGTACGTACGTACATACTTCCTCCCCCTCACCACCTCCATCGACCCCTCCCCCTATCGTGCGTGTAGGTACCTAGGTACCGTACATACAGTACAACACGGAATGTTCCCCGTAGTAACACCACCACAAGCAACCCCCTGGATGTTTTTCTTACTAGCCAGAAGAGAGAAAAACGGCAAATTTAGGAACGGTCCTCACAGGCGGAAATGTGAATATGGCAGAAATCGTGTCCAGCGCTCTAAACAAACAATTATCCGATAGCCCTCAGCTTTCGTGTTTTTGACATAAATGTAGGTTGTACTACATACGTACGTACGTACATAGAAAGTATTGCTATTCTTACGCTCCGATGCATGTCTGGGAATCATCTTGAAACTGCAGGCGCTGAATCGTCTGCAGTACACACGTAATATCTGGACATGACAAGATATTGATCAAACTGATCCCACCGAACTGCGCGTATTGATTGGCTGTGATCCGCGTGCGTTGGCGACCGATATTAAATTTTCGCGAAAATCTCTCCGCAAAAATCTTCGCCTGGAAAAAACAAAAGCGGTCTAATAATAATTTTTTGCTATCTTCTTCTACTGCTGTATGTACATGCGCGCGGTTTGAACGCTCATCGCATACAGTACGTATACCTACGTTGTAAAAGCCATCGCCTCCAAGGAACAGAGTAGAGTCCAGCATCCACTGTAAGTCAATGTTAACTTGGCTCAGGTCGCACAAATCTGGTGTCGTGGTTGTGGTAACAGGAAAAGTGAGGGTGGTTGGTGGGGCAAGGGTTGTGCCAGTGCACAATGCACCAACGCCATTGATACAGACAATGGAAACTGAGTATTTGATACTGTAAGAAAAAGGAAGAAGTTAGGTAGTGAAGCATCATGCTCACGAGTTTACCCTGGCCGGATATCATGTTACATGTTACGTTCATACATGTTACATACGTACATGTTACATGTTACGTTGGATTGACCAAGTTCTTTTCTGAAAACCGGTCGTGTCATTCTCTGTCTCCCTCTCTGCCCTCTTTTGTCCATCCTGTGTTATACGTTCATCACGTACGTACATATTGAAGCATACCCCAAGATTCAAATATTCAGCTGTACTGAGAAACCTTTGCCTGCCCCAGCCATATCCAGCTATCTTCATTAGCGCCTGCTATTAGCTAATTAGCCCTCAGCCAGGGGCATCCCTGGAAGAGCCATGACCCTGCCAGGCACATGCAGTGCTTGCAAGAAAAAACTGGTAGCTTCAAATGGCGTCAGCTGCTCCAGATCAGGCTGCTGCAACGGAATCTGCATGCAGTGCCTGTTCCCGGCGGCCTACAAAAACAACCAAGGAAATCTGATCAGTGACTTGAAGGGGTCCAGCTGGCTGCGACTTTTTTGCAACCAGTGTCAGTGCTCTCCCAGCGACTCCGACGGCCGAATAGCGACGATTGAGCAATCTATGGCCGAACTGCAAAAAAACCTGAACGAAAAGCTGGAGACTCTTTCCACGCAGCTGCAGCTGGCTGCCTCCTCTTCCTCGGCTGCCAGCGCTGGCAGCGGGATGACGGAGGCGGCCGAGCTGATTGACGATGAAGGAGATGAAGGAAGCCTGTCCTGGAGCACTGTCGTGAACAAAAAGCTGGAAAAACTGAGAAAGAAGCAGCAGCGCCCTCCGCCTCCTCCGCCTACGAAGCAGATGCAGCTGGAAGAAAGGCGGAAGGAGGAGGAGACGCACAACAGATCGATTGTCATCGAAGGCGTTCGCAAGCCATCCAGAAACGCGAAAGGAGTCTACATGAGGCATGAAGACGCCGTGGCTGTGAAACGGATCTTCGCCTGCTTGGGTCTCAGCCACATTCAGCCTGAGTCGGTGAAGAGAATGTCGGATCTGAGCCCCGAGAAAAAGTACCCGCCCAAACTGAAAGTCGTCCTTCGCAGCTGCAGCGATCAGCTGGAGATACTTGGCTGCAAGCAAGAGCTCCGACATTACCCCGAACATGCCAAAATCTTTATCAGAGCCTCCATGCCCGCAAACGAACGAGTGGCGTTGGCGAAGCGCAAAAGCCAAGTCCGGGTCCTGCTGGAACTTGAACTGGGTGCGGCCTGGAAGAATAACATCGCCTCTGCTACTGTCAAATACGGGCTGCGGGACGGCGGCATCTACCGTTTCTCAAGAAACAGCTGTGAGGAGGAGTGGCGACGCGATCCGTCTCCTATCCCAGAAGGCAATCTTCCGCCTCCTCCTCCGCCACGCGCTAAGGCTACTCCTGCGCAGCAGCCTACCCTGGGGCCGGGAAGGCAGCCGCTTCTGTCAACGCCTCCCTCACCTGATGAGGATCTCGACGCCACCGGAAACACGACAAATGACACCTTTGCGGACGCTGCCGCTGGTGATCCTACGCTCCCGCCACCCAATATCCTACCACAAAACAACTCCAACGGCAAGGATTTTCAGTTGTGAGAACACACCAACAAAAAGGTACATTATCGTGCTGTCTTATGAATGCCCGAAGTATAAAAGGCAGAACAAAACTGTGTGAGCTGTCGCTAGTGTTGTGTAGAGAAGAATATGATATTATTGCTATAACCGAGACTTGGGGTAACGATACTTTGACAAATGCAATGCTTATTAGTGACCCCGCATCTAATACGGTGTATCCTTATACTGTATTCCGTAAAGATAGGCAAAGTGCTAACAAAAGCGAAGGAGGAGGAGTAGCTATCTTGGTACACAACCGTCTCTCTGTTTCAAATGTGACTCTTGCGCAAGAACCTGTCGGGTTGGAGTTTGTGGCAGTGGACATTTGCTCTGCTCACTGCACTAGGCGCGTTGTGTGCGCGTACCGCACGGGTAGCATTGAAGATGAGGCAATATCGCTGTGCAATGCCATTGATAATCTGTGCAATGTCGTGTACCCCGTCATTATTGCTGGTGACTTTAACTTGCCACATGTAAATTGGGAAAGTCATACTCATACGGGAAAGCAAAACACGAGAATTGTTGAACACTTTATTTCTTGTTTCTCTGAGAACGACCTAAGGCAGTTAGTGCGCGAGCCAACTAGGGAAAATAATATTCTAGATCTTGTGCTATGTAATGATGTCCCAAGTATTCTTGGTGTGTCTGTTTCTGAATCTTTTCTTACCAGTGACCACTGTCGTGTTGACTTTTCTATCGATTTTCAGGCGGGTGAGAGTATGCCGCGTACATATGATAGAGATTATAGGCAGGCAAATTACGCCGGCATCGCTGAGTACCTTAGTAAGGTTGACTGGACCATGCAATACAGTTCGTGTACTACAGTGCAACAGTACAGTGACGTATTCTCAACGATTTTGCAAGAAGCTGTCAACTTGTTTGTCCCTCTTCGCGCGTGTAAACGTAAGAGCTTTAGTCTTCCTCAACGGTTGCGGGCTTTGCGCGCGCGTAAACAGGCTCTGCATAAACGTAGGCATGTGTCGCTTGAGGCCAAAGAGGCATGGAAATCTGCAGAAAATTTGTTCCTAGAAGAGGTACGTAAATTTGTCAAGCAAAAAGAGGCGCGTTTTATTCGCGAAGGAAATCGTAAAAAATTTTTTAGTTTCGCTAAATCTAAATTAAAATACAGTAACCCTGTTGGCGCGTTACGTCGTTCGGATGGTGCACTGACTACTGCTGATGTTGAGAAGTGCCAGTTGCTAAACGATGGTTTCTGTGGAGTGTTTACTGCTGACAATGGAACTAGGCCTGACTTTCCTAGGCGTGTGTCTGCTGACATTTGTAAAGATACTTTGGACCTACGCCCCCATGTTGTTTGTGCGGCCATTAAGAAACTGCCTAACAAATGTTCTAGGAGTCCGGATGGCTTTCCGGCATTTTTTCTCAGGTCTATTGTCAATTTTTCTTGCACAAATGCTGACGGTACGGTAGGAGCTCACGACATAGATTGCTGCATTTGTCACCCTCTTAGTATCCTATTGAGACAAAGTTTTGTTGAAGGCGCGCTGCCAAAAATTTGGCTGACGGCAGAGTAAACCCGCTAAAAAAAAGGGGGCGACAAGCCAATACCCGCCAATACCTACCTGTGTGGAAGGTCAGAAATTAGGCGGAAAACCAATTTCCTCACACAAAAAAAACCCCCCACCCCCCGTTTTTCCCCCCGAAACCCCACCCCCCACCCATGACACAACATCCAAAAAAAAAAGGGGAGACCCTACCTCGACAAAAAAACGCCACAATAGAAAACCCAGACACTGAGCGATGATGCTGTCATGCAGCATTTTCCACAGCCAACTTTGACAGAAGTCCACACTGCGTACTGAAGGGCGCCCGCCGCTCTGGACCTGCAAAAGTCCGTGCAATTCCAAAATTCTAATTTTCGCAATCACAAAAGTAAATGTGTTACGCCCGATTTCAGACAGCAACAAGAAAGATAGCCTAGCGCAGGGAGCACATCGATTTGATCTAGCCATGCGCAACTGCCGCTGTGCTGCGCTGCGCATCCTCTAGCGCGCGTGTGTTGAACGCGCAAGCGCAACAGTGTCAACAGCAACTCGTCTCAGCGGCGAAAGCGAAAGAACATATTTTGGTGAATTTGCATACAACGGAGAATAAAACGGTAAAGTTGCGAAAATGCAATGCATATAGTGCTATTTCGTCGACACATGTACAGGGTGATTTAGTTTTCATGGTGGAATTTGATTGCCAATTTCACCAGGTTACCCTGCACCGATTTCGCTCAAATTTTGCCCACATATTTCCGAGGCTTTGCCATTTATCTGATAAAAATTTCGACTTAAAATACTGCGCACTGTTAGTGAGATAGCCCTTTCCTTTCGAAATGACAATTTCGAGCTTTTTCTACAGACTTTTTACTGCCAAATGATTGAAGCCTCTTTTTCGAGCCCAACGGCTCTTTCCTAGGAGCAAAATAATTCCAACAAGATGGAACCTAAGCCCTAAACTGACAAAAAAACATTGACAGTGTTGGTGGCATTGCTTGGAGATTGTCCAGTACTGCTCATGCCTCATCAGTGCTGCATCATCAACTGATGAGCCATAATCACCAGATTACATTACTCCCGATTCTTTCTGAGGGTCCAAAAAGACGGAAAGGGTCTACAAAGACAATCCAAAGCCGTTTACCATTCGAAAAAATTCAGCAGTAATTGCCATTTGCGATATTTCGATATGATGGAAGAGTTGTTGAAGTAGTCGAAAGTTGTGGTGAAAATGTTGAAAAATTGTGATTTCATGTTCTCTGCTCGTACCATTGCAGTATTTTAACTCGAAATTTTTACCAAGTAAATGGCAAACCCTCGAAAATATGTGGGCAAAATTTGAGCGAAATCGGTGCAGGGTAACCTGGTGAAATTGGCAATCAAAATCCGTCATGAGAAATAAATCACCCTGTATGTGTAACAATACGGCGATACATCAGAAGATGATCATAATAAGACATTTATTAACGGATCACGGGAGACAGTTGAGTGAAAGTGAAACCAAAATACACATATAATTGGGCTTAGGGGAAGAATGAAGCACACAGTGTACTGTACAACAGGTAATTTTCGGACTCACTTAATTTTCGGATTTCGGACCGGACAAATAGCGTCCGAAATTTAATATGTCCGAACTTATTGTATGCTAAATAATTTTGTTGCAAATCAACACAGTGTATCTTTACTGATACCCTTTGCCTTTACTTACTGCATAAGGTAAGGTACGAGAATCGGCATAAACAAAAGCTCAACAAAATTACTAGCGGTACCTACCTACACACTTGCAACCTTGCGGACCATTATGTACATACGTACTGTACGTACAGTTTCTAATAGCAGTACGGTTGCCTGCCAGACCTTGCGTCCGAAAATTAATGGGTCCGAACCAGTCGACCCCCCTTCTGTCCGAAAATGAAGTGCGTCCGAAAATTACCTGTTGTACAGTAAACGAAGGAGGCAATCCCTGACTCATATTCACCCCATTTTATTGGGTTCTTCGATTCCCCATTATACTGGGTACAGTATTTTATTGGGTTTTTCGATTCGTCGTTGATTCAGCTGTGGCGAGCGCGGATGTGAATACGCCGCACGTCTATCAGTTCCAACAGTTGCAGCGAGTAGTACGTAGGCGATCGGCGCCATCGATTTGGCAGCGGCGGGCGTAGATCCAGAGACGCCGACCTTGAAACGTATCCACCAGTTGCTCTGTGTAGGGGTGGGGCTAAAAGTCGGACATGAACGTGGACGCTGGGTTAAAAGGCAGACGCAGACGCTTGGCTAAAAGGCGGATGCAGAAAAAGCGGACGCGGTGATAGATTTGCATCCGACCCGATTTTACTCAAATCTTTTAGTACAACTTACACAATGTGCTCAAAAAAAGCAAGTTGTGCTTTTCATAATAGGCTAAGGATGGGACTTAGGCTTTAGGCTTAGGCCTACCCCTCTGCATCTAATGCCTAAGCCTAAGTCCCAAAAAGCCTATATTTTGAAAAAAAACACAATTTGCTTTATTTGATCACATTGTGTAAGAAATGCCCCATAGCGATGTACAGCAGTACCCTGATCAGACAGTAGTGACTGCAGAGCAGGGTGGTTACACATGCAATGTTGCGTCCGCTTTTTCTGCGTCCGCTTTTTAGCCCATTGCCCACCAAAGTGGTAGAAAGAAGAGTCATGGCCCATTCACAATGAACGCTGAACGCCGAAGTTGAAGTTGCGTCAACGCCGGCGTCAACGCAATGCAGATATCGACGTTCAATGCAGATATCGACGTTCAACGCAGATATTCGCGATCGCGGACAAAAGTAGGGAACATCGACGTAAACTTGATCGAAATATGAACGTATGTATGCACGAAACAACATCATGGCGCGTTCACCAGACGTCCGTTACATCCGTCCATCCGTCCGTCTGTTCGTCAACCCATAAGTGTTCGTCCGTCCGTCCGTTCGTCAACCCATATGAGTTGACGGATGGACGAACGTCTGTTACGGACGTTACGGACGTCTGGTGAACGCGCCATCATCATCTATGCCGGCGTTAATATTGGAGAAAAACAAAGATTTACGTAGATTTCCATAATCTGCGTTGAACGTCGATATCTGCGTCGAACGCCGATATCTGCGTTGAACGTCGATATCTGCGTTGAACGTCGATATCTGCATTGCGTTGACGCCGGCGTTGACGCAACTTCAACTTCGGCATTCAGCCTTCGTTGTGAACGGGCCATCAGCTGATTGGACTAAAAGGCGGACGCAAATGCAAATTTATCGCTGCTTCCCCTTTTTCTGCGTCCGGCTTTTAGCCCTGCGTCCGCGTCCGCCTTTTAACCCAGCGTCCGCTTCCGCCTTTTAGCGCTACCCCTTTGTGTAGTAGGTAGGTAGGCGATCGGCGCCATTCAATTGGATGCAGCGGGCGCGGATCCGGATGTGCCGCTCCTCCAACGTTGCTGTTTTGAAAGAATCGATGACTGGTGAGGTTGAAATGGATGCGTCGGTTCGGAGTCGGTGTTTGCCGTTCAGGAATTGGATGAAATCAGACGATCGATCCGTCTCCGTTTCTTTTCTTTTCTTGTTGCTGTCTGAAATCGGGCGTAGCACATTTACTTTTGTGATTGCGAAAATTAGAATTTTGGAATTGCACGGACTTTTGCAGGTCCAGAGCGGCGGGCGCCCTTCAGTACGCAGTGTGGACTTCTGTCAAAGTTGGCTGTGGAAAATGCTGCATGACAGCATCATCGCTCAGTGTCTGGGTAGGTCAATGTGCCCAGGTATACGTAGATACGTACAGTAAGTACGTACGTGATAGTAAGGCTAGCACACAGACAACTGTTGCTAATTGATTGAGTTTGGTACAGAAAACAGCAGCCAACAATAATGGAAGTATGTATAATAGTGATGAAAGCGTGCAAGCAGAGACAAAGTTGTTGACATTAGAAGCAGGTGGTGGGTGGCGACAAAATTAAAAAGTAAAATAACAATAGCGGAATTATGAGTAAAATAACAATAGCAGCAGTGACGCGAAAAAATTTCGGTTTTTATCGACGGGAAGTTTCGGGCCGAATGCCAAGTTTTTAGCCCTATGCCTAGCTTCAATTCAGCGCTATATCTGCTGTGTACATATATACCCCTGAAGCCAAAAGAGTATCCAAACGAAGAGAACGGCCTATGAACTGGTGGCTAGCTCCTATTCGCAGCAACTGACTATAAAGGGACATGGTGCGAAAGTCAACCTAAAATAATTGGCACCTACATCAGCCTAAAACAAAACTATCCTACTAGAGCAACATACAATGGCAGTACTCTCAAAACAAAACGTGCATTCTTCAAAATTACCCCGTGGTCCCCGAAAACTCACCAGCCTACAATGGCCTAAGGCGCAAAACAGTTGGGCAAAAGTAGTCAGGCTTTTATTGCGTTCTGAAAAGAGTGCAAGTTTTTGGGCTACTATTTCCATAGTGTCATTTATTCGTCCTCTCTTCAATTCCAATTTTCAGTTACAAATCTATCTATTTTCCGTCACCTTTCATTTCTTCCTACCCCTTTTCTTCATCTTATACTTTGGCCCCTTTCGTTTAGGTTTCACCCTTTTCGTCTCCTTTGCTGCACCTGAGTTTTTGTCATCCTCCTCCAAAAGGTCAGCAAACTGCAATAACCAAACCAAGCATCACTTCATTACCCCACTTTTCTGCTAAAATATTCCTCCGCCCCTGTGGCTCAGTGGTAGATTGTTTGCCCCAAAAGGCGAGTTCGAATCTCACCTGTTCGGCGCTGGCGAAGAGATTATCCTCGTCATTTCTTCTTCCTTCCTTTCTTTCTTCTTCTTCGTCATCGCTCGTTTCACTCTCATCCTCCTCCTCTTTTCTCCTTCGTTTCTTCCTGCCTTTGGAGAATTCTTGAGAAAAATCAACATCGAAATCGTCGTTGGCACCTCCTGGTTCCATTTTGTCTGGAAAAAATACAAATACGTACTAAAATACGGACAACTACGTATACGATACTGTGGGGTAAATCCGGCCACCTAAAATAGTGAAGGCCGTTCTTTCTACATGGGTGGCTGGCTTTATCCCACCAACAAAACCGGCCAGATTTACCCCACAATATCCTAAGTGCCACAAAATTGAACTGCCAGCTCACACAGAAGATTGCGCATGCCTCCTCAATACGCCACATAAAATGCCACAACTAGATTGTCTTGTCTTCTTTTGCAAAAACCAGTCGTGTCCTTTCTTTTGTGTCGCCCTCTCTGTCTCATATTCAATCGCTCAGCACGTACTTACATGCTGAAGCATACCCCTTCTCTTTGCCACAGAACGAAGAAGACGACAATAACGCGCAATTGATCTTCAGCCAGCTTGAAAAGCAGCTTCCAAAGCTTGCTACTCCTTAGCTGGACTGTTTTGGCCCCAGGGCCCCTTTCCTGGACTTTGGCTAGCAACTGCAAAAATGTCGGAAAACAGCCAGACATGCTGTCTGTGCTTGAAAAAGCTTGGGAAAGCTTTTTCTGTCAACTGTACTCGATGCAGCAATTTCGTCTGCATCGTCTGCATATTCCCTACGGCGCATCCGAGCAGACAAGAGAAGCTACAGTCTGATCTGAAAACCTCCTCTGAGCTGCTGAAAATTAACTGTGGAAAATGCAGCTTACCAGTGGAGGAAGAGCGGCTGGCAGCCGTCGAGCAGTCGTTAGCGGACCTGAAAACGTCCATCGGAGAGAAGCTGGCGAAACTCTCCGAAAAGTTCGACTCCGCCGCCGCTCTGCCTGCTGCCGACGCCTCATCAGCAGACGCGCAGTTGGACGAAGGAGATCCAGGAACGGCAATCCCTTGGAGCCACGTGCTGAACAAGAAGATGGAGAAATTGAGGAAGAAGCAGCATAGACCCCCACCCCCACCCCCTACTGCTGCCATCCAGCGTGCGGAGCTGCAAAGGGAGGAAGAAGACCATAATCGCGCTATCATTATCGAAGGACTACCAGTGCCATCCAAAAATGCGCAAGGAGTATTTCAAAAGCACGAAGACGCCACTTCGGTCACGGATATCCTGGCCTGCCTCGGCCTCCGCCACATTACACCCGAGGCAATGAAGAGACTTACAGAATTGGACAGCAACAATGACCAACTCCCAAAGTTGAAGGTCGTGTTCAAGTCTGTCATACATCAGGTGGATGTTCTGGAGAGCAAGAAACAGCTGCGCCACTTTCCCCAGTACGCGAAGGTGTTCATTCGCGCTTCGATGCCCGCGTCGGAACGAGTGGCTCTGGGGAAAAAGAGGGCACAGGTGCGCGCCCTTATGCAGCGGACACTCGGGGAGAACTGGAGAGACGTGGTCCAGACGAGTGCTGTCAAGTTTGGTTTACGCGACGGCAAAATCTACCGCTTCACTCGTTCCCAGGATCAGCAGTACTGGAAGCGGGACAGGGATCCGCTGCCAGAGGAAACGCTACCTCCGCCGCCGCCTCCCCCAGCCCAGCCGTCATCGTCCACGCTATCAACTACGGACCAGCGTCAATATCTCGGTCGAAGGCAACGCCAGCGCCATCGTCAATCTCCGCCGCCTCAGCAGTTGCCCAACTCCCAGCACCACTCGCAGATGCACTCGCAGATGGACTTGAATGGTCAGTCTTCCACCACCAACGAACAGGACGAACAGGATGAAGAGAGCTTCCTCGACGCTGCGAACAGCTCACCACCAAATCAACCACCTACAACGCAGAATACCAACGCCAGCAATAAGCCGGGTTTTCAAGTATAGGAAAACATCAGCAAACTGGTAATCTGAAATGTTGCATGTTCAATGCACGGAGTTTGAAAAATAAGACAAAGTTGACAGAACTATCCATGTTATTGTCCACTGAACAGTACGATATTATAGCAATAACTGAAACATGGGCCAATAATACAGTAACCAATGCTATGCTAGTGAGCGACCCAAGTAGCAATGCTGTGTTTCCTTATACGGTGTACCGTAAAGATAGGGCGCTAGGAGAGAAAAAAGAAGGAGGGGGAGTAGCATTTTTGGTGCACAACCGACTGTCTATTTCGGAAGTCAGGCTCTCAGCACGTGCAGTAGGTATAGAAATCATAGCCATTGACGTCTGCTCTGTCACATGCAAACGGCGTGTGGCGTGTGTTTATCGTACAGGCCATTCTTTGCCAGAGACTAATGCATTATGTGTCGTTATTGATGAATTGTGTACTGCGCGCTTTCCAGTTGTTTTAGTAGGAGACTATAACTTACCTGAGGTAGATTGGGCTAGTCTTACGTACTTAGGCAATAGAATGACCAGAATAGCAACGGCCTTGCTAGGTTGCTTCGCGCAAAATAACTGCACTCAATATGTACAGCACAATACTAGGCACGACAATATCTTGGATCTAGTGCTATGCAATGAGGCCCAATGTGTGTTCGATGTATCAGTACAGGATAGATTTGCCAATAGTGACCACCGCAGAGTTGAATTTTTTATCGCTTTCCAGGCGGACGATCATACCTCTGACATTTACGTGCGCGATTTTAAGCAGGCTGATTATGCAGGAATTGCAAATTTTTTGAGCCATCAGAATTGGGATCAATTGTATCGCTACTGTGAAAGTGTAGAGGACTACTGTAATATTTTTTCGCTTGTCTTGCAGGAATTAAGGTCTCAATGCCCTGTTTCGGAGCCAAATTTGAGGCTTCCTCGTAGCCGTTATGTGAAAGATAAAAGTGATCACTTATCATGTAAATATAGAACAACCCTTCCTCTACACGTACACCAAACGGCAGCGCCAAAGCTCTTGTATTCGGCGCAGTACGACACGCCGAAGAACGCCCCAAAAACCACGCGATTTGGGTGTTCCGAAGGAACCACTGGGTATTTTTCAACATGCGGCACACCATTCAACGCGTCTTGACGAGAGGAATCGATCGGTACCTGCGGCGCCTCTCTACGTTGCCTCTACGCAAAGTTATCCAAGAAGAACGTGTTTGAAAAAGTTATCGTTTCAATCAAGAATAGCGCCACGGAGAGGCCGTT
Source organism: Epsilonema sp. ZAB3_2 (assembly GCA_030247985.1). NCBI lineage: Eukaryota > Metazoa > Nematoda > Chromadorea > Desmodorida > Epsilonematidae > Epsilonema > Epsilonema sp. ZAB3_2. Next base: position 45,998 of record JASAMW010005168.1, read on the forward strand.
TCAAGAGGCGCTCTATGGCGCGTCAAAGAGATCGTGTAACAAGCTTTCGATCGATATCTTGATCTCCTCTCAACTCGCTTTCGTTGGCTCAGGAGAGCCTGGACTAAATTTATCCAGAAGTCCATGCATAGACAGTTGTCCCTGCATAGTACGAAGACGAGCGCAGAGAGCGCGACTGGAGCGGAAACAGCGAACGGAAAACAAGCAGACGGATGATCGTATGGTGTCAGGAAGTGAAAACAGCTGGAATTAGATATCACCAGATACTTCACTAGTAGTACAGGAGTCCACGCTCAGAAAAACAGGGCATTGAGACCTTAATAGTGCTGTTTGTACCACTACGTAGAAAGCTGGCCCATAAGCTTAGCTTACCTAAAAAACTGCGACGTATGCGCGCGCGCAAGAAGGCCCTCTGGAACCAGCGCCACCAGTCACCCGAAGCCAAGGCAGCATGGAAAGCAGCTGAGCGCCACTTCGTACAGGGCATACACGAACATACGCGACGTAGAGAAGAACGTTTTATTCGCGAGGGGGACAGAAATAAATTTTATAACTTCGCCAGAGTAAGCTTAGAGATAGGAGTACGGTAGCCGCTTTAAATCGAGGGGATGGTACTTTAGCCACCATGGATGCAGATAAATGTGAATTGCTCAATGAAGGACTATGTACTGTTTTTACAGCTGATGATGGCCACATGCCAACTATTGTTAGACGTGTACCAGACACCACTAGTATTACTGATGTTGATCTTAGCCCTCATGTTGTATGCAAATCGCTTAGAAATCTGCCAAATAAGCTATCGCGCAGTCCAGACGGCATACCTGCCTTTTTCTTGAAATCAATAGCCATATTTGCTTGTACTAATCCTGACGGCACTCGAGGCGCGCATGACATTGACTGCTGTATATGCCACCCGCTAAGTGTACTATATAGAAAAAGTTTTGAAACTGGCACCCTTCCCTCTATTTGGTTAACAGCTGATGTGTTGCCATTGTACAAGAAAGGCGATAGTTCTGATGTGCTCAATTACCGTCCCATTAGCTTGACGTGTGTTTTATGCAAAGTTTTGGAGGGTATTGTCAAGAGCGAAATGACTAATTATCTGCTGGCTAATGATTTAATTACAGCTGAACAACACGGTTTTCTGTCACGTAAATCAGTAACAACACAACTGCTAGAATGTCTTGATGTGTGGACTAAATTAATTGATGATAGGAAATGTGTAGATGTAGTGTTCTTGGACTTTCAAAAAGCATTTGATTCAGTTAGCCACCATAAGTTGTTGTACAAACTAGGACAGTATGGAATTTCAGGACAATTACGTGTGTGGATATCAGCCTTTTTATCCCACAGATCTCAGCGCGTTTTTGTAAATAGCTCCTATTCCGAATATCGGCCTGTTACGAGTGGTGTTATTCAAGGAACTGTACTTGGCCCCTTGCTGTTTTTGTTGTACGTAAACGACATTATTGATGTTTTACCGCCAGGCGTGACGGCGAAATTGTTTGCTGACGATGTGAAACTGTTCTCTGAGGTTTTGTCTGATCCCAATGTCCCAAGCCCGCTAATTCCAGCTCTTGAGGAGGTAGAAACCTGGACGGCTCAGTGGCAAATGAAGATAGCCTCCAAAAAATGTGCCATATTGCCGATCGGTAAACGTAATCCGTGTCGAAACTACTGTATAAATAATGACCCAATCGTGCATGAATTTTTATGTCGAGATTTAGGAGTGAAAATGTCCAGTAAGTTAACTTTTTCTGACCACTGTACGTTTGTAAGCAACCAAGCGTTGCAGGCTGTTGGCAAAATTTTTCGCGTTTTTTCAACGACCGACTGCTTCTTACTGCTTAAAGCGTACTGTGTCTTCGTCCGCCCTATTTTAGAGTCGTTTACTCAGATATGGAATCCGTACAAAAATAAAGATATACGTAAAATAGAGCGCGTCCAAATTCACTTTGTACAAAGATTATGTGCCAGATGTCGTGTTATGAACTTCCACTATCCGTACCCATACGTCTCGCAGTCATACAAAATGCAGTGTAAGTTTCTCGGTTTGCATAGCCTCGAATATCGTAGACTTATACATGATTTGACTTTCTGCTACAAAATTGTGAAGGGCCTCGTTAGTATAGGAAATGGCAGTTTCTTGGCTGTAAATGCAAACAATACCCGGGCTGGTACATGTAATAATTTGCTGAGCAAAAATGCCAAGCTAGACACTAGAAAATATTTTTACAGTAACCGAATAGTCAATACGTGGAACGACTTAGACGAAACAATTAGAAACAGTGCATCAATTGCTATCCTAAAATCGTCTCTTGAAAATTATTCTAGCCTGAAGGACCATCTTGTGTATGGATTCTAATACTGTCAGGAAGTCCGCCTACAGCTTACGTACGTATTATTGTGACTGTTCATGTTTAAATATGTACTATGTGTGCACCTAAAGTCTGCATGGCCTTACTCCTGCATTCCATGTGCGTGGACCCAGTTGTATTAGTGCTGTGCTCGCTGGTGTTTTCCTTTTGCTGTGTCATATATTAGACCAGTAAAATATTGATTGATTGATAGATTCCGCCCCCATTCTACCCGCGTAGCTCAGTAGGTACAGGTAGAGTTACTCTCACCCATAAAGTCAACTGCACTGGGTTAAACACATACCTATCCCATTTTCTCACCAGGCCCAAACACATATTCCTCCCGTTTTCTAAAGGCAAATTCAATAATTCCCTTCCCACAGCAATGGCTCAGTTGGTAGAGCTCGGGCCTCAAATCAACCCCGGGTTCAATTCCTCCCCTCCCCATTCGTTTTCTCACCAATAATTATCACTACAATGGCTCAGTTGGTAGAGCGCATGCCTCAAACCAACCCCTCCCGGGTTCAATTCCTCCCCTCCCCATTCATTTTCTCACCAATAATTATCACAACAATGGCTCAGTTGGTAGAGCGCAGTCCTCAAAACCCAATCCCGAGTTCAATTCCTCCCCTGTCCTTTTCGTTTTCTCACCGATCAATGCCTCAAATTCGTCCGAATTCACGCTGCCCGCGTCACTTTCCTCTTCCTCCTTCTTTCCTTTTTTCTTGTCGATTGTAGGCCGGCCAACCGTGGTGAGAAAGCGATGAAGAAAGCGTTCGTCCGGCGGAATGTCTCTCTCCGCTTTCATCGCGTATTCCTCAGAGTCCACACACAGTTGCTTGGCGCCGCGCGGCTGGTAGGCCTATAAATAGCAAGGAATCTGGTTGAAACATCCAAGCTCACGAGTTTACCCAAGACACATTTGCGGGGTGGTGCGTGGTGGATAAAAGCCGGGCCAGAAGGAATCTGGTTGAAAGATCACACTCACGAGTTCACCCAAGATACATCTGCGGGGTGGATAAAAGCCGACTTTGGCAGACCTAAAAATATCAAGGAATCTGGTTGAAACATCATACTCACGAGTTTACCCAAGATACATTTCGGGGGTGGATAAAAGTCGACTTCGTGCTTGAATTACCACCACTCCGAGCGAGAAAAATAATTTCCAGGTTGAAACATCATACCAAAAATATAAAATCCTTGTATAGAGAAGAATGTTTTAGGATGTGTTAGATTTTGAGGAAAATGGACTAATGTTTCAAAGTTTTCACAAAAGGGTTGGCAGTATTATGTGAAAATAATCGGCTAGGCGGTTAGTATGATCAAAATTATATAATCCTTGTATAAAGACGAAAGGTTTACGTAGTGAAAAGAAAGGAAGCAATCGCTGACTAGAATTGGGTTCTAAAAATAGGATTCGTAATATCCAATAGATACGTTTCTAAATAGAAACACATAAATAGGTTTCGTAATATCCTCTAGGATATCCTACAGGGTGTCCCACGTAGACCTATCGAATGGTCCAGCCTAATAACTTCCGTATTACAGGAGATATCACGCTAAATTTTGCCCCCAGAAACCCAAGAAAATACCATTTGTTGTGGCAAAATTTGAGCCAGATACCTCAACTAGGGATGAAATTACAGGCTTGGAAATGTTGGACCCTGTTTTTCGCATTTTTCGCACTGAGCATGGTTTTAAAGTCAAGGGATCACCTAACATCGCCTTCGAATTTCAAATTCAAACCCATCCTATCAAAAACTATATTTTTATTCGAGTCTTTTGCAAAAAACCGCTTTTCAAAATTTGCATCCGTTCTCGAGTTATTCGATGAAAAAGGATGCCAATTTTCAGTACTGAAGACGACGTAGGTATACGTTACGGTAAGTCAGTTTTGAAAAGGGTTAGTTGGAAATACAGCGCCTTTGTTCCTGTTTTTGCTTTTGGGACATCTACTCTACCTCTGGGGAGCCTGAAAAAATGTTCCCGACGGTCCGGACCACAGTCCATGCAGCCAGTGTGCTGCATTTACAATTCTACCCTTTTCACTAGCCACGGAAACACATACCGTAACGTATACCTACGTCGCCTTCAGTAAAATGAAAATTTGCAACCTTTATCATCGAATAGCTCGAGAACGGATAGGAATTTTGAAAAGCGGTTTTTTGCAAAAGACTCGAATAAAAATATAGTTTTTGATAGGATGGGTTTGAATTTGAAATTCGAAGGCGATGTTAGGTGATCCCTTGACTTTAAGATTGTAATCTTCTGCTCAGCATGGTCAAGCAGCTCATCCAACATGGCAACATGGCTAAACAAAACTGGCTGAACGTCATCACAGTCCAGAACACAAAGGATTCAAAAATATAGGCGATATGCAGCTCATAACTGGCTTCAAGGAGCTGTCAAGGTCAATATTGGCACCACTGATTTCAAAAAGTTGAAAAACGTGCTCGAAACTTTGCAAGCTCGTATTTTCATTCCTACTTGACCTATCTGGCTCAAATTTTGCCACAACAAATGGTATTTTCTTGGGTTTCAGGGGACAAAATTTCAGCATGATATCTCCTGTAATACGGAAGTTATAAGGCTGGACCATTCGATAGGTCTACGTGGGACACCCTGTATAAATAGGGATCCTACTTTTAGGCCCCAGTTCTAGTCAGGGATTGCACTACATAGGCCATTCTTCTCTATACAGAGATTATAAATTTTTGATCATACTACCATCGCCTCGATAATTATTTTCACAAATACAGCCAACCCCTTTTATGAAAACTTTGAAACATTAGTCCATTTTCCCCAAAATGTAACATCCCACATTTTACTCGATGTGTTTGATTTTGAAGAAAATGGACGAATGTTTCAAAGTTTTCACAAAAGGGTTGACAGTAATATGTGAAAATAATCGGCTAGGCGGTGATCAAAATTATATAATCCTTGTAGAGAGAAGAACGGTTTACGTAGTGAAAAGAAACGAAGCAATCCCCCTGACTATAATTGGGGTCTAGAAATAGGATTCGTAATATCCAATAGATAGGTTTTGATATCCTAATAGGATTCGTAATTTTAGGTTTCGTAATAAATAAATAGGGGCCAATTCTAGTCAGGGAATGCTTCGTTTCTTTTCACTACATAGGCCATTCTCCTCTATACAGAGATTATATATTTTTCTGATCCACGCCACGCCAATTATTTTCGCAAATACAGCCAACCCTTTTATGAAAACTCTGAAACATTAGTCCATTTCCCCAAAATGTAACAGCCCACATTTTACGAACTTTTCTCCGAATTCTTCGCAACTGCTGTCTCCACTGCTGTGTCGTCGTGATCGGCTCGTCGCTTTCTGCGTCCTGCTGCTGCTGTTTCGGCTTACGGTAGACGAATCGATCCAGAAAGCGCATGAGACTGAAATCTTGCAAAGGGTCACCTGCGTAGTCAATCGGGACACCCTGTAAAATAGAAAACGTCAAACAAAACATCCAGGGCATAGTCTGTGGAGATGAAGACACCCTAAAAGTGAGCGTTTACATAGGAGGAAATGGGCTAATGTAAAGCTTCGTTTACAACCTCGGGAGATAAAAATCGGTGGTCGCCGATTTCGAGGGGGTTATGTTATAGGCTACACGAGGGGGTTATACATGAGGCCAAGCAAAATGTGCCAATCATCACCAACATGCTTCTTTTGCATTATTTGCACGTTTTACGCGTTTTCAAAATTTTGGCCAGAGGGGGATATAAAAATCGTTAGTCACTAAATAGGGGGTTATACGCGAGGGGGTTATATTCGAAGGGAGTTATACACGAAGCTGTACAGCAATATGGAGTAACGATGAATACCAAGAATTCATAACAGTCAAAGACTGCTGCACTTACCCGTAGCACGGCAGACGCGAACGCCTGTACGCTGGGGTGATAGTGCCGACTGAGCAGTTCTAGTTCATAAGCCGGACTGGTGTTGGCTCGCGCGAAGAGGGGATTGCGGTGGAAGGCGTCGTAGTCGTGCTTCGATAATGAATTCTTGGTTGCGGGTAGCATATCGCGGTGGACCCAACCTAAAACGTGCAAGAGCCCAAAACAGACGGTGTCTGTGTGCGATGCTATACAACCGCTCAGTTTTGCAGCTACAGAGTCGACCAATGGCTCATTCGAAAGCGTATGACCCCGAGGACAGCCAGAAGGCCTTCCCGAAACAGACGTTTACTATTAATTGGTACTGTGAGTGCTGTAGTCCATCCAGCCAGAGAGTACCAAGAGTATTCATCCATGTAGCAAGAGTGTATAATCACAAAAAGACTATAATAGCAGTACCTTTGGTGGCTTTCTTTTCCTTTTCTTCTTCCTCCTCCCGTTTCAAAGCTTCACCCTCAACGTCAGACTCTGGATCATGCTTGTCATAATAGTGCTCTTCATCATCCTCCTCCTCCTCCTTTATTCCCTCTTTCTTGACACGAAAGTCTTCATCATCGAATTCTTCAATCTAAAAGCACAAATTATCCATCAAGCGTTGATAATGCCCTTATGAAGTCTTGCTGCAGATATTTGGAAAATTACTCGCCTCGAATCGATGGCTCCCATACGCGTTTTCAATAAACCATTGCAACATCAGGCTCACAAGTTTACTCGCATTTCCTGATAATAAAACATTGCAACATCAACCTCACGAGTTTACCCAAAGCTCCACTCAGCACACGTAACGTAAAATTTCGTTCAAATACCATATTTACCGGTGCATAACCACCCCACTCCCTAATGCATAGCCCCATATGGGACCTCTCAATTTTTGTATGGGGCTATGCACCGGTAAATACGGTACTGCAATCCCGTACCAACTCTCTCGGTTTTTCCACTTTCATCACTCCCTTCCTCTCCATCTGCAACTTAGACACCATCAGAAGCACACCGCACGCCAACGCCGGGGTACCGGCTAGAGCCAACTGCAGCGTCCGTTTCAGAAACGCTGCCACTCGTTCCTCCACCGCATCAGAACGGAGACTTCTGTAGAGCAGGTTGAAGAGAAGGGCGGAGTGGGACTCCGCACCGGTGGAAGAAGAGATGGCGGCTTCGCCTAGTTTCCGGTAGAGGGCGCAGTAGTAGCGGTCGGACACGCCTTCACTGAAGGAAAAAACAGTAGAATGGGTCGTAACGAGGAATAAATATTCCTAGGCGTCTGGGGGTTGAAATGTGGTTAAAAACCGGGGCTTAGTGCTAACATGAAAATGGGGAAAAACACATCTTTGGTTAGGTTAGAGCGGGTTAATTCGGGCCACCGCACAGAAAGCGGAACCAATGGGGGGTCGAAAGGGGGTAAAGCCGGGCTTAGGGCTGACATGAAACGAAAAAGACCAAATCTTTTGGTTAGGTCTTAGGATAGAGCTCGGGGTAGTTTGGGCCTTCGTTCACACAGAAAGCGCAACAAATAAACCCTTTCGCTTTCATAAGCAACATCAGACGATTGGGTGACGCAAATTACCCCAAACTACCATAAAAATAATATCTACGTACTACCTGGCATCCAAAACCTGGAACAGCAGCATCAATGTTTGCAGTGAAGTTGCGAAGCTCTGCGTTTTCGCCGCAACTTTGTACAGCGTTTCAATTTCACCCATCAGTGCATTACCCGGTTGCTCTGAAAAGCAGTTGTAATGCAACACTTAGTGACCAGTTGCGCTAAGCTTCTCGGTCGGGTGGTCGATATATTATAGGTACTACGGGGTAAACCTGGCCATGGGGGAAAATCCGGCCACCTAAGTGTCAGAACTGGATATTTCAGTACCCAATGGACCGATCGAGACAAGCATTTCATCAATTAAATTGATTCCTCGAAATCGCTTCTTTCAAGTAAGCTATTTGCTTTATAATTTGCTGTTAAAACACAAAACAGCCTCAAAGAAGCGTAGGTGGTCGGGTTTACCCCACAGTACCATTCCCACCATATGCAATAAGAGCCAGTGCTTGGTCGTGTGGAGACCCCTCTGACTTAACCTGGATTTTCAGTGCAAGTTTTGATCGGTAGTCGACGCGAAGGTCGGCGCCGTCGCTTTTCTTGCTCGCTTGTTTCCGTCCGCGCCGACCTTCGTGTCGACTACCGATCAAAACTTGCACTGAAAGTCAAGGTAAATTCAGAGGGGTCGCCTCGCGAGCAAGCAATGCTCTTATTGCATATGGTGAATACCACTCAAATTGCCCCCATACTTTTCGCGTAGGGAAAGGCTCGGTTCGTGCCCGCGAGCAACTGTGCCAGTGTACGATTATCCAGCTCTCCCTTCTTGACCATCAGACGAAACAGACCGAAATAAACTGAGAGCAATCGAGCTGCCAAGTCTGTTTCCGATGCTTTGAGCAGGATTTGACTGAGGAAACACAGAGCGTAGAACTGGGCACGAGGCGAAATATTGGGCCTGAAAACACAGAGCAAGAATAGTGAAACATCAAAGTTCCAGGTTTATCCCCCTCCCCCTTTATGACGAGAGCATTCTTTCCCATTGTGGCCATCTCGGTTATAACACCGGTTGGTACAATGGCCGCTCCAAAAACTTGTCGGTAGTAATTTGCATTGTGCAGATGCGACTAATCTGTCCATATCTCTGACAAAGGTGAAACATCAAATCTCCAGTTTATTGCATGTTTTGCCTAACGATGAGGTAATTGGTTTCTCGTTGGCTGAGGCCATTTCGGTTATGACACCGGTTCAATTGCCTCTCCAAAAACTACTGCATTTGAATAGTGGTGGTACGCACTCTGATATGTCTAATACATGAAAACTGCAACATCATATTAGCAAGTCCACTACATACGAATCGGTTTATGAAAACAAACGAAAGTGAAAACGAAAGAAGCAAATATACAATAAATTGGGACGGTTTCCTACCAGTGATAGAGTTTAAGAAACGTTTTCTGTAGCGGTTGCATAGTACGTGGAAGGGGGGTACTTTTTGTAAATCGAGATAATATGCCTATCGGATTCCCCATCAAAAACTGCATATGTTGATGAAGTTTTAGGAAAAAAATTGTTCAGGCATCATCGAGATATTTATGGGTAAAGGTGGGCAGGTCGCATTTTTGCCGTTTTTCAACGTTTTTAGCCATATTTCAGCAACCGAAGGGCTTAGAGGGCTACAATTTGGTACACACATACATCCCATAGGGACCCAAGTCTGGACCAATTTTGAGCCCAATCGGCCGCCTGTGTGGCGAGATATAGCATCACAAAGTGCATTTCTGTATATTTTGCACCTGTTGCAAATTTAGTTTTTTGAATACCACGGCGCGAATACATGCCCTGCACGGGGTAAAATTTTGACAGCAAGTAGAGAAGGGTTAGGCCTAAAAACTTTAGTACTACCGCAAAAAATCTCTATAATTGGAATTGGGACTACAGTCCTCTCGAATAGTGAAAAATGCAGCAAAAATTTTCCCGCCTTTTTTATTTTTCAAGATAAATGAGCAATGCCACTGAAACATTTTCCTCGAAAGTAGCCTATCTTATGTAGAATTTGATGTAGATTTCTAAAATAAAATTCTTTCTCCCAAAAAATTTAACCCCTAGCATATAATTTTGCAAAAGTAGTATATTTTTGTGAATTTTGGGTAAGGGTTAAATTTTTTTGGAAAAGCAATTTGATTTTTGAAATCTACATAAAATTCTACATAAGATAGGCTACTTACGAGGAAAATGTTTCAGTGGCATTGCTCATTTATCTTGAAAAATAAAAAAGGCGGGAAAATTTTTGCTGCATTTTTCACTATTCGAGAGGACTGTAGTCCCAATTCCAATTATAGAGATTTTTTGCGGTAGTACTAAAGTTTTTAGGCCTAACCCTTCTCTACTTGCTGTCAAAATTTTACCCCGTGCAGGGCATGTATTCGCGCCGTGGTATTCAAAAAACTAAATTTGCAACAGGTGCAAAATATACAGAAATGCACTTTGTGATGCTATATCTCGCCACACAGGTGGCCGATTGGGCTCAAAATTGGTCAAGACTTGGGTCCCTATGGGATCTTTCCGCACGCCAAATTGTAGCTCTCTATGCCCTGCGGTTGCTGAAATATGGCTAAAAACGTTGAAAAACGGCAAAAATGCGACCTGCCCACCTTTACCCATGAATATCTCGATGATGCCTGAACAAATTTTTTCCTAAAACTTCATCAACATATGCAGTTTTTGATGGGGAATCCGATAGGCATATTATCTCGATTCACAAAAAGTACCCCCCTTCCGCCTATACTACAGGCTACTCTCAATCCTTACAGAAAACGTCTCTTAAGGCAGATATTGGCGTTCAACGCTAATATCTGCGTTGGCGTTGACGCCGGCGGTAACGCAGCGTCTCAACGTCGGCGTTAAGCGTCCGTTGTGAACGGGGCATTACCTGTAGATGAGGTGTTCGACTTCCTTCACAACCGTCATCTTCATAGTGGGGTGATGTTCGAGCAACTTGGACAGATACACGCACACTTTCGCAGCGACCTTGTAGCTGTTATCGCCGAATTTGTTCACTATTGACGTGAGCAAAAACTGCAACAAAATCAAAACAAAAGCCATCGCTATCATAACAAATTCCCGTGTTTACAAACAAAGTCCACAATCAGTCAAGCTACCAAAATAATTATTGAAATACGATATTGGGCTAATTCTGGGATACCAGCTGTCAATGTGGGCCCGAGTTACCCCGGTCCACCCATTGCTATTTTTGGCTGACCAAATAATTATTGAAATACGGTATTGGGGTAATTCTATCACTGCTATCACTGACAAGACCTAGTATCACCAATGTCAGTGTGGCCCGAACTACCCCAGCCCACCCTATACCGGAATATCCTTTACCTGTTCACCCTCCGACCTTGCAACCAACACATCTAGCATCGTACGTATGGCCCTGGTTCTAGTTTCAGTCAGCGAATCATGGCACAATTTCTGCAAAATAAAAGGAACAACCACGCTACTCATATATGCACGCCTACAAACAAACACAAACCACAAAATGAAATACAGTTTCAGTAGAAGAGTGAGTTGACTTTCACCTCCAAAGAATGAAGAAACTGACTATAAAACCCTTTCAAACGGTCCTCAAAGTACCACAAAAGCAGCTTTCTATCGCGAAAGTCCGCATTCCCACTGCATATTGCGTCAACTGATAGCAAAGGCCTCTGAAAAATAGCAGATAAAGAGTTCACAACTTTGCAAAATGGTACTGGTGCCATGCTATGCACTTTGACCTGTTACCGTTTCGAAAGCACGCAGTTTTCTATCTGGAGGTAACAGAACGTCTATGCAAAGTTCTTTCAAGGTATCTGAAACACAACAAAACGTACAAAGAACACACGAGGGTAGTGTGGGTTAAACCCGGCCATGGAGTAAACCCGACCACCTTTGCTCTTGTGAACTAGCTGCTTCAGCAAATGATGAACCAAATAGCCACAGTTCAAGGAATCTATTGATAACATACCTACGTGTCTCAATCGGTCCATTGGTTGCTGACACTATGCAGCTGTACAACTTAGGTGACCGAATTGTCGAATGACCGGGTTTACCCCCTGGTACCCTACTAACCTATTTTATTACGCATCACTCACCCATAGCCATGAACGTTTCCCTTCTGCTTTTCTTATTCATTCTTGTCAATAAACTCTCCAAATGAGCCAGCGTATGTAGTGGAGATTCCTGACACAGCAATGTCAATGCGGCAACTTTATCTCCAGACGTACCACCAGCACTGATTGTGGAAAGCCAGTTGGTTTCCCCGGGTTTGCTTTTGGAACGCCCTGTAAGCACGCTTCTCGTGAATACAAGTACACAGGGTGACCCAAATGTTGCAAGCTTGCTGTTCCTCTTCAAATTGCGAGTCATAGACAGTCACATGAGAGAACGCAGAGATTTTCGTTTACGTGTGGTGAGTTATTTTAGGTATTTGGTTCGAGTAAAATACAGGGTGTCTCATAATAAACCGTCCACCTTCCCGTGCATGTAACTCTGGAACCACACCATAGATTTTAATGCGGTTTTCTGTATTTTGTAGCCAAGGCTTCAACTGAGATGTGTACAAAATTTTAGCTTCCTAAGCCCAGTGGAAGCTGCTCAAACACCTTTTTCCTCCAGCGGTCAAAAACAAGGTTTTTCGAAGTGGTAGTGCCGATTTAGGGGTAATTCTGTGCATGATTCATAATAAAATTAGCCTCGTAATGAAGAAAGATGTCCCAAAATGCTAGGAAATGTGTATCTCATGCATTATCCCCAGTACCAGCATAGCAAACGCATGAAACAGGGTATCTTGAAAAACTAAAACCGATATTTTCTCCATAGTAAAGGAAAACGTCGATTTTGAGCTTCGAGATTCAAACCGTCGTAGTCTCCGAAGTATGTGGACCACATAGTTGAAATTTTGTACACTTACTTGTTGAAGCCTTGGCTACAAAATACAAAAAACCGCATGAAAATTTAAGATGTGGTTCCAGAGTTACATGCACGGAAAGGTGGACGGTTTATTATGAGACACTCTGTATAGCCCAAACTTATTCACTAGTTGAGTTATGACCCTGAGTGGTCACGAGGTGGTCTCACGTCATGACCAGCTGAAGCGTCAAAGTCACGAGTTCACCCAGGGACAACGAAATACTTCGTTACTGGTTGTGGAAGCAGTCTGGATGAACCCGTGACATTGATGTTTCGTCTGGTCATGACACGTAAATCTCCACACATTCTCAGCGCACCATTGTACAGTTATATTACAACTTACGTTCAGAGTACAACTGAGCTTCATGCTCCAGAAGTTGCTGCGCATAATTTCGACAAGCAGACACTGCATTTGCATGCTTGGACCCGAAAGATGAAGCAGTAGAGGTGCTTTCGGCTTGGCTAACATGCTGCAAGCAAATATATTTTCACTTAGGGCTTCTGTGGGGTAAACCCTGCCATGGGGTAAACCCGGACGTCTTAGCTTTTCTGAACTTTCCGCTTCAGCGAATATTGAATATATGGTAGCTCCTTTGAAAGAAGACAGTTCAAGGAATCGATTGGTAAAATACTTGTCTCAATCGGTCGTATGGCTGCTGAGATATACTAGGTGACTGGGTTTACCCCCTGTCCGGGTTCACCCCACAGTACCCTACTCACGCTATGTGGTTGCATTGGGTCGAAGCGAACTATCTCAGCCACGCTATTCGCTACTTGCGCTAAGAATTATGGGAGGTAGCGAGCTGACACCATTGCTTTTCAGTACCCGATCAAAAAACGTACTGACAAACATATAGGGGTCAGCTCGCGACCAACCAAATAATTCTCAGCGCAAGTAGCGAATAGAGCTTACTTCAAGCTCAAACCACTTTCCTCCAGCCTTGGCAAATAGCAAATGCTGCCTCTGGCTTATTATGGAACCTCCTTTCTTCACATATGGAGGCAAATCCTGTGTACTGGACCCTTCCGGTTCTTGTATTTCAGCCTTTTCTGCATGCTTTTTCTGTTCTTCCTGTCGTTGCCGCTTTCTCTTCGCCTTTTTCTTCTCTCTACGGGCTAAAGCTGCAGAAGATAAACATTTCTTAGTTGCAGGCGATGTTGCAGTGAGGTTGCTGTTCTTCCGCATGTGTTCTTTGCTTTTGGGGGCAGAGATATCGGTATTTTTCGACGTTTTGAGTCCATTCGGGTTTTCTGACGATGGAAATGAGGACTTGGACTTGGTCTGCTTCGTCTTCATAGCGGAAAGAGCTAGAAAATTGCAAAAAAAACACTTTCCCGATGAATAATAAATAATGATTGGAATTGAAGAAGAGTTTTGAATTCAGAAAAAATAAACTGAAGTCTAAAAGTTTCTTATTTTAGCGCCGATGTTTCGCATATAAATTTCATCCAAATTTCTCGGTGTTTTATCTGCAACTTTCAGTAAAATTGCTGCGCACAAAAATTTACACGTACTCCTAGAAAATTCCCTGCGCGCGCCCGTCGACGTAGACGTCGACGACGGGCGCGCGCAGCGAAGCGGAAGGCGCGCTCTACAGACTACAAGTACGTGAAATAAGAAATAGAAGAAAAAAACGAAACAAAACGTAAACGAAGAAAACAAAAAATAAAGTTTATTATTGTCAGCGCTTTGTTCACACATCTGATAAATAAGCAGCTCTAATACGACATGGCAGAATCAGGTCCAGGATTTGTGGGAATCAAATTTTGTCCCGAATGGTAAGTGTTTTCAAAATTATGCTCTGCTTGTACTGTATTTCCCATGTACTGTAAACGGGGACATTTTCGGATGATGGATGATTTTGTCTTCTAACAACCGGAAATTTTTTGGGCACAATAAAATGCGTGAAAGCATGCATGCTATGCTTTGTTATTTGGAATTGTTTGCTGGCATAAAATAATCGGCATGGGGATATCCGAAAATTTGCCTGTTCACAGTACCTTACATGTTATGGTTTTTTTCTTTCAGCAACAATATGTTGTATCCGCGGGAAGACAAGGAGAACAAAGTTTTGTTGTATTCTTGTCGAAATTGCGACCACAGACAAACGGCGGATAACCCATGCATCTACGTCAACAAAATAATGCACGAAGTCGAGTAAGTTCAGCAACAGTTTTCTAAGCTGTGTGCATGCAAACCTTATTCTTACCGTACTTACCGGTGCTATCCCCCATGCATGCCTCCCCCCCCCCCC
>JASAMW010005170.1:0-13465 GCA_030247985.1 Epsilonema sp. ZAB3_2
TGATGTTTGCACGTCAAACATTTTGAAGGTCGAATCTGAGAATTCTTCATTAACCGGATCTCCTTGACGTACCTATTGGGTGGATGATCGCTTTAACCGTGGGCGAAAGACAAGTCAATGTGTGATGCACATGCACAACTTTTCCAAGCCAACAAATTTCTCCTTAATTTCGTAGTCAGGCACATAAGGTACATACATAGAAACAAGAACTATGTATACAACAGAGCATATTTTATTTTCTATTCAGAAAATGAATAAGATATACCATGTATGTAATGTACGTACGTACATACTATGTATGTACAGACCAGTTGCATTGTCGCGAAATGAATGGGTTGGTCGGTAGCGCTTTCGTTTAAATTTTGTGACGGCTTGGGTCAGTGCAACGAAACAAAATATAGCGACAACGCAACTGGTCCATAGAATACCGTAACTGCCGCCACAAGAGTCAGAAAAGCAGTGAAAGTTGGCGAACGCGAGAATGAGACCAAGTAGCACCAAAAATATATAATTCTGCTTAGGGGAAGAATGGACGACTTAGTGTAAACGCACAGAGCATCCCTGGCAGATATTAGCCCCAATTTATTGGGTATTTGAAATATCCAATTAATTGGATATCCAATTAATTAGGTTTTACGAAACCATTACATTGGGTTTTACGGAACCATTTTATTGGATATCCAATTAATTGGGTTTTACAAAACCATTACATTGGGTTTTACGAAACCATTATAATGGATATTACGAATCCAAAAAATTGGATAAATCCAATTAATTGGATTCCTAAAAATCGATAATTTTACGAAACCATTGTAATGGGTAATGGATTTTACGAATCCAATTAATTGGATTTATCCACTCTTTTGGATTCGTAAAACCCATTATAATGGAGTGCATACGTTACCGCAAGTAATCACTTCACCCGAACTGGTGATGCTGGTGCTGCATAGTCTTTCCAAGCTACAGGTGACATTGATCGAGAGGCTGGCATCACTACTGATTGAAGGTTCAAACATAGTGAAGGTGCAATCTAAAGAAAAAGTATGTGTGTCTAACGTGTGTGTCTAATGTGTGTCTAACGTGTGTGAAAAAGTATGTGTGTCTTTTTGATGGATCAAACGTGGATGGTACGACCCACAACACTATTGTTCTACATTCACGTAATACAATACAACACAATCGAGAAGGAAAATGTGCCAGATGTGTCAGGGAATCGAACCCTGGACTTCTCGCGTTCCAGGCGAGCGTCCCAACCCCAACCATTTGACTACACACCCGGATGACCTCAGCCAAACAATACAGAGTAATGATTTCTAGTTCGACTGCCTACTGCACCATCATATCAGGAGGGCAACTCCTGGTGTCTCTACTGGCAGGCGGTACCTCTTCCTACCGGCATTCACTCCTCGCGGGCGGTTTGAGTTGTTCCGCGGGTGACTTTCTGACCATTAGCGATGGACTGGGCAATACAATAGTAGAGTATGGTCCTGCACCTGCTGATGTTGGGTTCGATGAGTACCTCGCCTACTCATGTGACAGTAATGCTCTGGTCAGGATCGAAGTGAACAAAGGGGCGACTGGAGGCTTCTTTGGAACAGACACCATCAACCAGACGTTTGATAATCTGGTATCCAATGTCACCGTTGCTTGTGCACCTTGAGTAAATGTTGTGAACCTTGAGTGAACCTTGTGCACCTCTTATCCAATGTCACAGTTGCTTGTGCAGTGTAAGTAGTACCTTTCAGTGAGACTAGCAACATGCTCATGCAATTTTCTGTCATGGTCGTGGACGTATTTTTTATCATTCAATTTCAAAAATTATTTATGGCAGGGCAGAGTACTCGTGCAGTGCAGTAAAGTAACCTTTTGAACTGCAATAACTCGGACAAGCATCAAATGCATCCGCAAAACGAAGTAGACAGACAGACATTGTGTACTAACAGTTCCTTGAAGCAACAACTTGTATGAATATCTTAATCGACAGACTGTGGTGTGGTGGTCTGGACTGGACAACGTGGGTGGACAGGACAACTATGTTCGTACGAACTGTATGTAAGTACAGTACGTACAGTAGTTCGGTGACGCATAAAGGACATATGAACATACGCAAATATCCGGTTCATGCAGTAATCATCATTGCAAGCTAACCAGCTTGATTTGAATACCGTATTTTTACTATTTACCTGGCTATGCAAAAATTGAGAGGTCCTATATGGGGCTATACATAGGGGGGCTATGCATAGGGGGGGGGGGGCTATGCATGGGACATTTTTATGTTTTTGAGAGGTGCACAGAGGCATATTTTTTAGGTCAAAAGCACATGTTTTAGGGCATAATGGAGGTCAAAACAGGGCTATTCTAGTATTCTAGTACAATACACACCCAAGCAGGCTTATAGGCATCTTAGCTTGGTGTGGGAGTGGCTATGGGTAGCTTATGACCAACTTAACCCTTTAAACAGGAAAAGTCACACATATGTGACGCGCAGAAATTTTCCATTTTATCCATAGCTTTTGGTATAGTAGGCGTTCCATCCGTTGATGTGATCTATCCGTTGCAATTGCAGTCGAAATTGCTAAAGGTGTTGTTCGATCCATAGCAAAGTACCCATAACTTTTCACGAAAATATCCATAAGTTTTCAAAAAAAATTTGCAAAAAAAAAAAAATATCCATAGCAAAAAAAAATATCCATAGCAAAAAATTTTCGACACAACGTTGTCGGTCATTTTTAATCTATCCATAGCTCTCATTTTGTACTGTCGGCGCTTCCTCTTCATCATTGTCGGCTGGTCGGCTTAATTCTATCCATAGCAACTGCTATGGATACTTTTCCCAAAACCTACGGATAAAACACTATGGATGGAGCTACGAATTTTTTTTTAAAATTGAAATTTTTTGCCAAAATTTACAGATAAAAATAACACTTTAGTTCGAAAAATTTCGAAAAAAATTCCAACCGACTTTTCATTCCATCCACTGGATTTCATCCGTTGCGCAAAAATTTTCGCTTCTTGCTACGGATAAATCCATTCCTGTTTATAGGGTTAAGGTATAGGTTCAGGTATGCATAGGGCATTTTTTATGTTTTGCCAATGGGGCTATGCATAGGGGGGGGGGGGGGGCAATGCACAGGTAAATACGGTAAGTACATACTGTAGCTGCTCCTATTCGTGTTTACTGTCCAACCTGTTTACTGCGTAGTCGGTATCCTGCGACCATCGTGACCATATTGACTTCAATCGGAGCAGCATAGTCGTTCGTGTTGACTACGTATGTACTTTTGGTATGTTGGCATGCATGTACTGTATGTACGTATGTAATGCAGCTGCAGTGGTTGGTTAAGCATGTACAGTGTGATGATGGAATGGGCATGACGGTGTTCTAGTTTTTTCGGTCGAAAAACAAGTAAATTACTGTATTTATTAGATTACATACGTAGTTGAAAGGTGACGCAAGAGTGGACAGTAACAGAGAAACACGGGGGCAGAATGGAAGAACACATCCGGCTCTTTATTATCGTTAGCTATGGCTAAGCTAAACCGGACTAGTCTAGTGTGCGTGGAGTATGATGCACGTACACCTAGGAACAATCATGAGGTCTCCTGCTTACATCGTCTGATATCCTGTTTCTCTGTATCCTGTTGCTCCATATTTCCTGGTTGCTCAACCTATAAATTCTTGGCAACTCCCAGTTCCGACTCTCATACAGGAAGCAAAGCTAAACGTCACCTTTTACAAAGATCTGCTGTCAAGAAGAGAGATATTACAGTATGTCTTCATTGTTCAAAGCCGGAATTTTGCTACTGTTTGTCTGTATCTTGTTGCTGGATGCAGTGGTAAGCTCATTCTCCTTCCACCAGACTGAAATGAGCAGTCATCCGCCCTTCCCGTGTTTTTATAGTACGTGTAGTGTTCTGGGTATTGTTTTTTATTATAACAAGATTTTTTTTTCGCAATAGGATTGCAAAAACCGTCGGTCCAATCGTCCACGCAGTTCCAGAAATAGAAGCAGAAGCAGAAGTAGCAGTTCCAGTGAAGAAACTCTTAGCACTCCAGCTGGTACTTCATCAACCACAACTGCACCAACATTAAGTGATACTACAACTTCCTCTTCTACTTCTACTTCAACTAATACATCTCCGAGCACCTCCACAGCTACTGCTACTACCACTCCAACAACTTCAGCCCCAGAAGGTACATAAATCATGTGCAACCGTTCAGTGGAGGTTGTGTGTGTAGTACTTTTTAACTACATATTGTATGTCTGTAGTATACGTACGCCATTGATTCCTCTTGGTGTTGCACTCTGTCAGTTGCCAGTTGATCTTTTCCCATTTCAGCCTGCCAGTTTTCGCTAAGCGGAACCAACAATGCGGGTGGCGTTTCCAACTTGAACAGCATTCAGTGTTCGTCCAACGATTGCGCCTCAGCTGCCTGCACATGCACACTCCAGAACGGAGTAATCACGTCGGTCAATAGAGGAACGAGCAATTGGGTGTGCACCGTTCAAGTCTTTGGCTCCCCGGTGCCTCTGGCAAGTTCGTTGGCAATCACGGATGAGAGTGGATGCTCTGTGAATGCGGTAATGGGAATAAGCACGAATTTCACGCTCAGCTGCAACAACGGGATTCTAGTTTCTGGCGGATTGGCCCTTCCAGGCTCGAGCACCGTGGTCACTCGATCTGGCATCACCAGCATCGCTTGCCCTAACCCTAATGACATTCAGGCTTGTCCATGAAGCCCCTTGCTTGAAGGCCCATGTAGGTACGTATGTAGGGTACGTTGGTAGGACGTAAGCACATGTATGTATTGTATACATGGCTGTAGGTATGTATGTATTTCCACGTGCTTGTAAACAAAAACGCAACTGAGGCACATACATATGTAAGGTACAAGTAGGTACCTAGGTACCGTATATGATCTACAAATCGAAATATTGTGTATGGTAGTACAAAATGTAGTCCACATACAGTGCATAGAATGAACCGCCAGTACCAAACAAATGTGGCATTAGAAAATCCAATTGTTTGCTATCATCCAACTTATGTCAGACCTGTGCTGTACAATAAACTAATCTTTTGATCTAACCTACACAGCGCCAAGATAATGTCAACACAAACAACAGTTCATATCGTTCATCGCTTCCAATCTGGACCGGGGCCTCCGTGGCAAAAGTGTCCATGACAGTGAAACTCACCACCATAGCCTCCTTCGAAGCGCGGTGGTGGTGGAGGGCGACCCCAACAGGGCCTGCCAAATCTAGGCCCACCGCAGCCAGGCCTTCCCCAACCAGGCTTGCCCCATCCAAGGCCTCCGCCTCCACCCCAACCTGGCTTGCTCCATCCTGGGCCTCCGCCCCAACCGGGCCTACCAATTTCAGGCCCGCCCCAACCAGGGCCTCCTCCCCAGCCGGGCCTACTAATTTCAGGCCCGCCCCAGCCACGTTTGCCCCAACTTATCGTAACCGCCCCACCTCCCCCTCCTCGTCCTCTTCCCCAGCCGGGCCTACCAATTCCAGGCCCACCCCAGCCAGGCCCACCCCACTCTGGTGGGCCTGGAGGTGGGGGAGGTGGTGGTGCAGGAAGGCACTTGGAAGATCTGTGACGACGATGGCGACAGCCTGAAAATTTTAAGCATTAGCGTTTTTGATGGTATAGAAAGCATACTGTAGGTACATTGGCGTTGAAAATTCAGGCCAACAGCAACTGAAAAGGGCTAGAAAGTAAATTACCTGTTGCCTCAATTTGAAAGATTGCCACCAACACAAGAAGCGCATAAATGGCAAGAAAGTTGAGCTTCATCATGTTTTGTCAGTTGCACTGTCCACTTTTTCGACAAAAAAGACAACCAAGGCAAGAAGCTTTTGAGCACAAGAATGGGAGAGAGATGGAAACTGACACCGATACAAGGTGACGCGTGCAGTCAGTTTATATGAAGTCTCAGTCCCCCTAAAACGGATCTTCCCTCAGGCAACTTTCATCAATCGTTGTCGCCAATATTTTTCTACGTAGGCTTTGTAAACGTGACACAAATTGACTGACAGTCAAAGAAACAAAAGCGTGGGCTAATCAGGATTACTGTAGCCGGCAAAAAATTTCACACGTCTCTTTCTTACATGAAATATGAAACGGATACGGAAAACTTGATTTCATTCCGTTTCGTCACAAAAACGGTCTCAAAAAGTCTTTTTCAGATAAAAATATTCTACAGTAATCCAGCCGGATACTAGTCAGTAAAACTGGCAAAAACCTCATCCAGATATTTTATTTATTATCTCACAGACCATAAATGTAGCATAATCATGCAGTATTGTATGCAACAAGCATCAGGGAGCATATGTACGTAGTTACGTAACGTACAACAGAGCGTGGCTGTACGTTTGTTTATAATCAAAACAAGGACAATCCTGCCAGTATCACATAAATTATATTGTCTTTACAGAAAACAAAACAAATGCCGAGCATAATAATGAATAAACGATAGAAAAGAATAGAAACAATTTATCAATTACGTATATCAAATATAGGCTTTACCAGGACATACAATAAAACAGAACACCTCCTATAATTATCACATCCTGTTGTAGATAGATAATAAAGAAAATAACCATAAAGAAGAGTAGTATTATTCCACAACAGTGTAGCATAGCGCAGTACGTGCACAAAAAATGTGCACGTTTCAAAGACAGGCGAATTAGGCTTAGGCCTAAGTTATTATCAGTAGGTAGCATGTTTGGGCAACAATAAACACGGAAGGAACAACAAAAGGCCCATATTTCAAAAGCCAAATTGGTAAGTACAGTAGTATTCCCTCAGCTTGTAGTGAACATTGACACATAATAGCACTGTAAAGCTTCGTGTATAACCCCGGGGGAAAAATCGTTACTATAGTCTGGCCAATAGCAGTTGGCACTTGAACTCAAGGCGCGTTGCGTAAAACAGATTTACAAATGCGGATTTATGTCCACTCTTCGTGTACTCCTACTTAGCAGAAGTACATACAAACTACGCAACTCGCCTTGAGTTCAAGTGCCAACTGCTATTGGCCAGACTATAGTAGTCACCGATTCGAGGGGGTTATACGCGAGACAATGCAAAATGCCAAATCATCACCACTGCTTCTTTTTCCGTCAAAAAATTTTACCAGGGGTATTCGAAAGAGGGCTATACATGAAGCTTTACAGTACTCGAAAAGTCAACAATAAATAACTTTATACCTGTCTGACCAGACAGTTCGCTGTAGGTAGATCTTAGCCCGTGCTGCGCAGTTTACATGTAGCGTAGAAATCCACGTTTGTCTCTCCATTACTATTTTGCGCAGCACAGGCTAAAGTTTCACAGCGAACTGTCTCATTCCGGCCACTTAAGGTACCTAAGTACATATTGTATGTTGATGTTATCCAATAATTCATACAAAGAGTCGCTTATTGTAACCACCCATATTCCACCAAAATATACATGAAATACAATCACCTAGATGATGTGCACAGGTACAGTAGATAGGGTACATTGGGGTAAACCCGGTCAGGTCACCCAAGCTCCACTTGCTGTTTCAGCAAATGATGAACCAAATAGCTCATTCACATTTTGCACATCTTGCATTTTTCACGTCGATTTGCACATTTTGTTATGTACGTGTTATGTATTGTACGTATTTGATATCGCCCCGGTGGCGTGATTCTTGTTATGCTTTGATACCCTTATTTATGCAAATTTATAGTTCTATTGTCACTATGTATTTTGTTTAGGTAGGTATAGGGTCAGGCTCAAGAATAACCCATCGTGTCTTGTAGTACGTAGTATGTACTTACGTACTATCTATGTGCTACATTCTGATGCGAGTACAGTTGATTTCGGCTCGGTCCTAGGGCTATCCGAATAAAGTGCGATGCGATGCGATGAAAGAGGTGAGTTCAAGGAATCGATCCACCTTATATTTGCCTCAATCGGTCCACTGGTTGATGAGAAATGCAACTCTGAAGCGTAGGTAGGTGGCCGGATTTTCCCATGGTCGGGTTTACCCCGTAGTACCCTATTATTTCGAGTACTGTATTATGGGGTAAAAACCCGGACACGGGGTAAACCCGGACACCTATGCTTTTCTGAACTTGCCGCTACAGCAAATGATGACCATGGTAGCTCATTTGAAAGAGGAGAGTTCAAGGAATCGATTTAGAATACTTGTCTCAATTTGTCGTATGGTTGCCGAGATATACTAGGTGTCCGGGATTACCCCCATGGCCGGGTTTACCCCGTAGTACCCTATTATTTACTTAGGAGTTATTTTTCCACGCTCACAGCTTTCATCTGCAGCAGAAGTCCGCGCATTCTACTCACGTCCTTGGTGTTCTTGGCGGCTTTCGGATTGAATTCACATAGCGCCGAGATGCGCTCCCACTCTTTGCCCGGTTTAACAGCGTCGCGCTCACGGATAAACTCCTCCTCTGCTTGTCTGGAAAAATTAATTGCAATAACGTTGGACACCTGATATGAATTGTAGCCATATGCGGTTTTAACGCGATTGGGTTGGTCGATAGCGGCCCCGCGGTATTTAGTGAAAGTTTGGATCATCGGTATCTGCGAGGTCGTCGACGTTGTTCAATCATCTGAGAGCGGAAAAGGAGTGAGTGAAAAGAAAAACTGACAAGAAATTACGTCGGCGACCCCGCAGGCACCGATCCAAACTTTCACTAAATACCGCGGGGTCGCTATCGACCAACCAAATCGCGTTACCGCATATCGTAAATACGAAGTAGGGTACTGTGGGGTAAACCCGGTCACCTACCACCCTTCCTTGAACTTGCTATTCTAGCAAATAGCTCATTTGAAAGAGGTGAGTTCAAGGAATCGATTGGTATAAGTATAATACTTGTCTCAATCGGTCCACCAATTGGTTGCTGAGATATGCAGCCAAGGAACATAGGTGGCGGGATTTTCCCATGGCCGGATTTACCCCATGGCACCCTACACCCTATGCCTCTCCTTACTTGTTTGCTTTTCCGTTCTTCTCCACTTGTTCCTCGTACTTCTTGTACCATTCTTCCAACTCCTTCTTCGCTTGCACTTTCATATCTGCCATCTTCTTCTTCTCTTCAGCATCTGCAAAAATACGTATTATGCATTCTTGAACAGGGCTGAAGAATGGCCAGTAATTATCCCATGACCCGAATTACCCTGCATCGTACTATATGTTACCAAGAGTCCATACCGTATGGGCTCTTGATGTTATGTTACACAATGGTGCGCTTAGACGTTCTCCGAGTTTGCTCCGAGCGAGTTCGCTTCGAGTTTGGATAGACTTCGTTTTGAACCGAAACGAACCACAATTACTCACACGTCTTCGAACTACAACTCGGTTGTTCACACGCACCTTTGGAAAAAAGGAGCGAGTTCGGTGCGAACTCGGAGATTTTACATACGTTTTGAAGCATAATCAGGGCTCCGAATTCGGAGTTCACGTCTGATGCGCTCCAATGTGTAATAAAACACCATCATTTCTCCTCAGTATGCTCACCTTTCTTTTCAATTCGCTTTTGAAATTCAGCCCGCCACAGCCTCAGTTTTTCAGGCTCCACTTTCGGTTTCGTGAAAACCATCGTAGTAGGATCCGGCGTAGTTTTCCCGCCCAAAGTGACGTCATCTGTAGTGGAGGAAGGTGGAGTCGACGCGGTGATGACGTCACCAGCTCCGCCGCTCATTGGCTGTAGGTCATCGTCGCCGATTGGTTCGCCACCAGGAGTGGGAAGAAATTCGGCTGATATGTCACCGTTTTGCTCTGGAAAAAAAGCCAAATTCAGGGGTAACTTGGGGTAAAAGTTGGGGCAATGTTAGGGTTATGGGGTAATGTTGTGGTAATGGGGGTGATGTTTGTGTAATGTTGGGGCAATCTTTGGGGTAATATTGGGGTAATGGGGTAATGAGGCATGATGTTGATGGTAATGGGGTAATGTTGGGGTGTAATGGGGTAATGTTGGGGTAATGCTGGGGTAATGGGGTAACGTTGGGGTAATGGGGAAAAGAAAGAAAATATACGAGTTAGTATTGGCGAGATCAATGGGTATGATTGAAAAAAAGGAAATTCGAGCATTGGTGTAGCCATAAACGTATGCGCTATGGAACGGACAAAAAAGGCACTTTCTTCATGCCGCGTTCACCAGACGTCCGTAATCCTTACGTTCGTAAATCCCTAAAGCGTATCAAGGAGTACATGGCACATCGTAAACAACCGTGTAGTGTACTCCTAGATACGTTTTACCGACGTTACGGATTTTACGGACGTCTGGTGAACGCGGCATCACACGACACCGTTTTATTTCATCCAACCACACCCATTCAAAGAACGGTAATTTGTAAAAGACAACCAAACATCCAACATACATACGACAACCAAACAACCAAAAGTGTGGACCTCTTGAAACTAGCTCCGCCAAAATGACGCGAATGGTTTCTGCTTTGAATTGTACCCTTTGCTCATTGTTAGTGCGATCCTCCACCCTCTCTATCCTCCACCTTCCATCTTCCCTACCATTCTCTTTCTCCTCCAATTGCGAGGAGCAGATTGGTTAGACTGTCTGGAAGTTATGGTGTCCCTATGTCCCTACTGTGTTTCTGCCCCATATGGTACAAACCCAGCATTACACACTGGAATAATTGAACAGTCACTATGGGGAATTTTTGTTTTACAAAATGTAATCAAAGAAAGCAAGTTGTGCTTTTTCAAAATAGACAGAATGGGAATGGGACTGAGGCTTAGGCATAGGCTGAGGCTTAGGCTAGGGCATACTTCTTTGCATCCAATACCGTATTTACCTGTGCATAGCCCCATGGGGCTATGCAAAAATTGAGAGGTCCTATATGGGGCTATGCATAGGGGGGGGGGGGGCTATGCATAGGGGGGGCGGGCATATGCATAGGGCATTTTTTATGTTTTTGAGAGGTGCGCAGAGGCATATTTTTTAGGCCAAAAGCACGTTATTTAGGGCATAATTGAGGTCAAACCAGGGTTATTCTAGTACAATACACGCCCAAGCAGGCTTATAGGCATCTTAGCTTGGTGTGGGAGTGCCTATGTGTAGGTTATGACCAGCTTATGTAGGTAGGTTCAGGTACCCTACAGTACATATGGGGCTATGCATAAGGGGGGGGGGGGCGGCTATGCATAGGGCATTTTTTCTGTTTTGCCAATATGGGGCTATGCATAGGGGGGGCTATGCATAGGGGGGGGGGGGCTATGCACAGGTAAATACGGTACCTAAGCCTCAGCCTAAGCCTAAAGCCTAAGTCCTGTCCATTTTGAAAAAAGCCCAACTTGCCAAAAGCCCAAAATGCCCCATAGTGACTGTTCAAGTATTCCAGCAGGTAATGCTGGGTGTGTACCATATGGGGAGGAAGCTTTTAGCCGGGAGGAGCATATAATTCAAAAATTTTGCAATGAAAACATGTATTGGACTTAGCTGTGTCTATTTCCAAAAAAAAAATTATAATGTACCGCAAGTAATTAGTAAAAACTGGTAATTTAGTGATGGCATATATTAGACGGCGAATTGATGCGCAGGTAATTACCGTAACCCTTCTTAGTACGTATTTTGAAGGGGCGCGAATTCAAAACACGGGTATTATGAAAAGCGAAGAGGAAAAAACGTAGAGGGAAGCGGACATGAAGCGAGAGGATGGCTGCGAGAGTATGTGGAATGCATCACACAATCTGTGGGGGCCATTTGCATAGAAATATATAGGAAAAGTGCATGAACCCAGCTTCTTCATGCGGCTCTAACTCACGAAGGGTTAAGCAGAAGGGGTTAAGCAGCATACCAATGGAAAGCTCAAAGCTTCCCCTTTCACATGGTATATGCGGCGTTGTAATCAACTGGCGCTTTAGTCGTATTTTAGCAAAACGGAAATTTTTCATTTCTCACAAAACGAGCGACCTTTTTCAGAGAGCTACTGTAGCCCAGAGAAGAGTGGCAGCTCCAATCTGAAATAACCATCGGATTTCCCATTTCAAGCAGATATCAAAAGCATTGTTTGAATTTCAAAAATTTGCATAAATGACATCATGGCCAGTTGATTTGTGGCGGCGGGTCAGAGACGTTCATTTTCGAAGAAATTGCAGCCCTTGTTCCACCTCACGAATTTTTCTGAAATTTGGCATAGATGAAGTACTTTTGAAGCTCTTTCTTTTGAATTGGTGGAGGGAGTGCTGCAGTTTTTTTCCCAGAGCACCAGAGACGTAAACGTAATTTCGAAAAAGTGAAAAGTGAATAATTCTGGCCAAAAACGCTAAAATCTTGACTTTTCCTGCAGAGAAATGAAAAGAGCTCGTCGAGAAGATATATTTCGCTTTTTGTCCGGTCAAAAACTATGCAAATTTGAGCAGAAAACAGCTGATCAAGAAAGACGCTTTTGGCGGAAACGCTTGCGTCGGAGTAAACCATTCCCAGTTAGCGTTCAACCCTTCCGGCCCATACCATATGGGGGCAGGGACACAGGACATAGTAATTTCCAGGCTGTATTGGTTAGGTGTTGAAGGAGGATGATGAAGGAAGATGGAGGGGGAAGGTACATAAAAGAATGAGGGATAGAGGATGAAGGATGGAGAATGGAGGGTAGATGGATGGAAGGTGGAGTGGAGTATAATGGATGGATGGAGGAGAAAGAGGATGGTAGGGAAGATGGAAGGTGGAGGATAGAGAAGGTGGAGCGCAATAACAATGAGCACAGGGTACAATTCAAAGAAAGAAACGGTGTGCGCCTTTTTAGCGGAGCTAGTTTCAAGAAGTCCACACTTTTTGTACCCGTTGGAATTGCGTAAGTGCTAAGTGCTAAGTGCTAAGTGCTGCGTAGACTACTTAATACGGGCACTTACTGAGGCGGACCGGTCACATTCGAGCACTTACTGAGACGGACCGATCACTCCAGCACTTACTGCCCAGGCACTAGTGAGCGCAGGTGACATAGACTACTGAATAAGTGCTGCATAGAAAACTTAAAACCGGCACTTACTGAGACGGACCGGTCATTTCGGCACTTACTGACCTATAACGGCACTTAACGCTGTATTGAGTGGAACTTTACTGAGCGCTAGGTGACATAGACTACTGAATAAGTGCTGCATAGACAACTGAAAACTGGCACTTATACTGAGACGGACCGGTCACTTCAGCACTTACCGACCGAAGTAACGCTGTATTGAGTGGAACTTTACTGAGCGCTAGGTGACATAGACTACTGAATAAGTGCTGCATAGACAACTGAAAACTGGCACTTATACTGAGACGGACCGGTCACTTCGGCACTTTAGCCAATTGATTGGGAATTTCTTTACGTTTTGCCATTACAACGCTATGGCATGCATTTGGGGATATGCACCAGTACATGCAGATGCATCAGCTACTGTAATCTCAACACACCTTCGCTGCTGCAGACACAAACAAAATACAGTACTTTAACATATGTGCACAAACGT
>JASAMW010005173.1:0-18516 GCA_030247985.1 Epsilonema sp. ZAB3_2
TGTCCGGGTTTGACCAACAGTACCCAACCAGGGACTCGAACCCTACGCAAATTTCGAATTTCAAACATTTGAAAGCACCTACCTTTGTAAAATTGCATCCTCTTTCGATCTAACCTAACCCCATGTTTTGGAGCCGATTTTGCCTCTATGGAGCAGCCGAGCAGGGAACCAGTTGAAGTCTAACGTCTGGGGGTTAGGTACGTGGTAACTTGAGGCGCATTTCCGCCCCAGTTTTCCATTTGCGCCCCAAAATTCAGCTGCCAGAGGCGCAAAATTACTGTATGGTAGATATGAAGAGGTGCTGGAACGTGGCAGGCAAAGAGGTGCATTTAGCATTTTGCGCCTCAGGTTTTTGTCGGCTACCTAACCCTGTTGTTGCGAAATCCCCTTCCTAACTGGTTCGCCGTTTCACAGAGGCAAAATTGACTCCAGAATGTGGGATTAGATCGAAGGTGGATAGAATTTTACGTCGGATGGGTCCCTCAAAAGTCAAAAATTTGAAATTGACCCTTCCCGTATTTTTGAATTCCCGCCAGCGCCACCCGTGAATAAAACCTATCATATTTATTTTTTTCTTTGTCTCAGTATCGAGCATTTACGGCCGAAAACCTTGGCCGGTGTGGCTGCATCCATATTCGGGCGTTATCGACCTTACCTGGCCGTATTCACCACACCCAATCGGGACTTCAACCGACTGTTCGGAATGCGAGAAGACGAAGTTCGGCATACGGATCACAAGTTCGAATGGACTCGCCACGAATTTCAGTCTTGGTTGGTAAAAAGTGATGGCGTAGGGTAGTATGGGGTAAACCCGGCCATGGGAAAATCCTACCACCTAACTTTCAGGGCTGTATTTCTCAGCAACCAACGGACCGATTGAGACAAATGTTATATCGATGGATTTCTTGAACTCTCCTTTGTTTCAAATGTGCTATTTGGTTCATTGTTTACTGAAACAGCGAGTTTTAGCGTGTAGGAGGCTAGGTTTACCCCATGGCCGCGTTTACCCCACAGTACCCTACTGTACTGACTGAGACTGCGGATATTTCCGATGTCGTGCAAGATGGTGGATAGTTCTGTGCAGTTTTGTACTACAGTATATTGCGTCAACGAATAGTACGCAACTTTGGATTTCTCAGCATTCTCAGTACTTAGACGGGTGTGTTTAACAAACAGTTGTATATGCACGTAAATAGTGGCTGACTATTATGACCCATCCAGCGAAAGTTGTCTCGGACCTTTGTCTGTGCTGCTGCTAAAGTAGAAATTCAGTCACGCATTGTTTTCTCACTTTTCACGTTAGGCTACGCTACAGAGTGTCCCAAAATGAACTTTCAGTGTCCTGTGTGGTATTTCCACACTGGGGCTGCACATTTCCTGCGCTTTTTTCTTCAAAAGCTATCCGTACACAAATTTTTACCTGCACAAATTACACAAATTGAAGCTCGAGGCTGAACATCATCGTTTTTCTTCATGATGGAGCAAAATGCAGTCGTATTTACATTTACGATATCGTAGTATGTTTATGTTTGTGCTTCGTATTGGCCAGATGTACAAAACAAACAATACTATGATTTGAATAATGTATGCGTCCGCGTGATGTCATAGTTTGATTCAGGCGTCCACATAGGAAGGAAGGCTGCCCAGATTTTTGCGTCGCACGTTCGCACACTGATTCTCTATTGTTTTCTTTTTATTTTATGACGGTACGTTCAGCTAGTGCATGTGAGAATACAGAATACGCAACACTACACGACAATGGTACATTTTTCCGGTTCTACAGTTGCATTGCTTCTTCAGCTTTTCACCTTCAGTTTCCTGTTTGCTGACGTGACGGTACACCATATAGGGTACTATGGGGTACCGTATTTTTGGGTGTATAGGGGGGTTATACACTGGGGGGGGGGGATATACAATGGGGAGGATAAATATGGGACAAAATTTATGTTTTTGAGAGGTGTGTAGAGGCATGTTTTTGAGGTCAAAAGTATGTGTTTTAGGGCATAATCGCGGTCAAAACAGGGTTATTCTAGTACAAGACATGCTCAGCTAAGCTTATAGGCATAGTAGCTTGGTGTAGGAGTAGCTGTGGCTAGCTTATGACCAGCTTACATAGGTATGTTAGGTACCTTCCAGTACATGGGGGGTTATACACCAGGGGGGGATATACACTGGGCAAAATTTATGTTTTGCCAATGGGGGGTTATACACTGGGGGGGGGGGATATACAATGGGGGGGATATACACCCAAAAATACGGTAAACCCGGACACGGGGTAAACCCGGACACCTAAGTTTTTCTGAACTTGCCGCTTCAGCAAATGATGAACATGGTAGCTCATTTGAAAGAGGAGAGTTCCAGGAATCGATTGCTAGAATACTTGTCTCAATCGGTCGTTTGTTTGCTGAGAAATACTAAGTGTCCGGGTTTACCCCACAGTACCCTACCACGTGTTGTAGCCTCTATTCCTATTCACTGGTTGCGCTGAAAATGTCTGCGTGGTCAAACCCGGCCACCTTAGCCCCTTTGAACTTGCTGTTTCTGCAAATAATGAACCAACAAGCTCATTTGAAAGAGGAGCGTTCAAGGAATCGATTGATACCATGCTTGTCTCAATCGATCCATTGGTTGCTCAGATATTCAGCCCAGAAACTTTGGTGGCCGGATTATACCACGTTCACCAGACGTCCGTAAATCGAACGAACAAGTCATGGGTTGACGAATGGACGGACGTCCATTACGGACGTTACGGACGTCTGGTGAACGCGGCATAATAACCCACATGGCCGGGTTTACCCCACAGTACCCTAAATTGTCTAGGCTCCGTTCGGCGGTGGATTTCCTAACGTCGGCGGCATCGTCCAACCCGGAACCGTCCCGATCGTTCCAGCGTTTCAGCAGAATCAAGTGGTGGAGCCGTTTGTGGGCGCCAAGATCTGCGACCCCAACTCCCAGGGTACTGGAACCATAACGTCCCGAACCTGCCTCACCTCTGGCTCAGTCTGTCAGGGGGGAGCATTCATAAATTACGTCACGCAATAATGCATCCGTCGGTACGCCCTTTCCCTCTCTTAACCTATACATACAGTACTCATCTTTTGCCTGTGGTACCACGGCGGCATCGGTTAACCCATACTGAATATCGTCCTCACTCACAGCGAGGACGATATTTTAGTATGGGTTAACACTACTGCACCAAGGCGTCATTGTTGTCAACAAGTCGCCCAACTGTTGTTAGTTTGTTGTTCATTTGTTGACAACAAATATATGAGGATTGAGTCGGCTTGTTGATGATGATAACAAACTGACAAACCCCATATATTTGTTGTCAACAAATGGACAACAAACCGACAACAGTTGGGCGATTTGTTGACAACAATGGTGCGCTTCAAACGTGCTCCGAGTTTGCTTCGAGCGAGTTCGCTCCGAGGAGCCTCCGAATTCGGAGTGAATTCGGAGCGTAATTCGGTTGTTCACACGTAACATTTTTGCTCCGAATAAACACGGCACGCTTCTTTTCAGTCGTTCACAAGGGGAGAAAGCAACGCCAAGCAGCTTTTATCACTTCGCGGAGGTTCACGCGCCGCGTCGTAAATTTTCTGCGCAGTTTTTTGTTTTTCTAATTAGCTCCGACTTTTGCTCCGAGAAGCCTCCGAGTTCGGAGCTAAACTCGGTGGTTCACACGTCTCCGAGTTTCAAACTCGGTAGTTCACACGTACGTTTGGAAAAACGGAGCGAGTTCGGAGCAAACTCGGAGGATTTACATGTTGAAGCATAGTCTGGGCTCCGAATTCGGAGTTCACGTCTGAAGCGCACCAATGACGCCTTTGTTTGTGCAGTATGAATGAACCGTGGCGTTTTTTTGGTCTCGAACACGTGTTGAATTCCACATCTTTCGAATGGAATAGATAAAACTGGAAAATTTTCATCTGCACTCCCCTCCCTTTTTTTTGCGTGACACAGTATATGAATCTCCCCTCAGCGCGTCAACTGCAATACCCCCAATGGCCAGTCCTACACTTCCAGTAACTTCTACTGTCAGTGTCCCAGGGGTCAGCAACTTGGCAACATCAATGGAATAGCGCAATGTGTCAACTCCAATAACAACCTAAACAGTCTCCCCACCTGTCCGACCACCACATTTCGCAATCAGCGGACCTTCTTCGGAAGAAACAACTTTTTTGGCAATCGGCGCTTCTTCAACGGGAGAGGACGCAGATTCAATAACAACTTCTTCGGACGCGGCGGGTTCAGAAACGGCGGGTTCTACTACTACGGATAAAAAGAAGGAGGAAATCGGTGACAAGTCAAATGGATTAGATTGATTACAGCTAATAAGTTGTCATGTCATGCACTGTTCACTGACTCATATTTAGACTGCAACATGCAATGCATGACTTGCCTACTCAAAATACAAAGCAGAGCATAAAAGTCTGGCATTTCACTGCAGAATAATACGGGTGGGGAGAGCTGACAAAGTATATTTTGGGACACCCTGTATCCCTTATTCTTCTTGACACCTACGTGTAAATTTCGCAGCATGGACAAAAGCACTGACCCCCGGAGACAATTCTCCCTGGTTGGACCACTGTGCTACAAAAGGTGGCCCTTTTTTTCATTGCGTTCTTTCGATCAGTAAAGTCGGTTTTCTTACAGCCTGTTTCACCATCAGTGTCCTGCGTCACTTTTCCGCTCCCCATCCCATGCCTGGAACTTGAGAGGTACATACGTAAGCATGTGACAATCATAAATTAGATTGGCTTTGATAAAAGAGCATAAATGACAAAGATACGTAAGCGTACGTCGATGATGTCAATTATTATTGGTACGTTTGCATGTAATTAGCTAAGCATAATAATTTATATGTGGTAGTGCATACGTAACGTGCGAAGATGCCAAGATTTAGCAGCTTTCATGTAAAAAGCAATACGTATGTGTATTTCATGCTGTAATGTATTTGATGCTTGGAATGCAAGTTGCAGTAGTTTTTATGAAGTCGGCGAAAATTGTTTTCGTGATCTTCATCGACATTTCGTAAGCTTCTCGTAGGCGTTTAAGATGGCGTATGTGCTGTACATTTGATGCTTGGCAAGTTGCTCTATTTTGGCTAGATTGGCGGTAGTATAAATATGAAGTGCGCGTGCCGAATGGGCAATCTTTGGTGTTATCTTGATTGAATAAAGTGGTTCGAAGAAAGTCCAGGCCAGAACACAAAAATATCACATGGTGACCCGGACGTGATCTGAACACGCAACCTTCTGATCTGGAGTCAGAGGTGATGACGCTGTATTTGTTGGTATTTGTTTATATTTTATGAGGTGATGACGCTTTTGTCTATATTTAGGCATATTATACAGGTATAATAGAACAAATTGAATACGCAGCATATTTTGGCATATTTATTGGTCAGCATAGCATCAATTTTATCACGAAATAGATAGCCATACATAAGTTCGGGACGAACTTCATTTATTCGCGGGCATGTGAGGTGCAGGAATAAATAGGCACCAATAACTACTCAATGCTTGTCTACGGTAGAAAAGTGGAATAATGTTTGAGAGGTACATACGTAAGCATGTGACAATCATAAATTAGATTGGCTTTGATAAAAGAGCATAAATGACAAAGATACGTAAGCGTACGTCGATGATGTCAATTATTATTGGTACGTTTGCATGTAATTAGCTAAGCATAATAATTTATATGTGGTAGTGCATACGTAACGTGCGAAGATGCCAAGATTTAGCAGCTTTCATGTAAAAAGCAATACGTATGTGTATTTCATGCTGTAATGTATTTGATGCTTGGAATGCAAGTTGCAGTAGTTTTTATGAAGTCGGCGAAAATTGTTTTCGTGATCTTCATCGACATTTCGTAAGCTTCTCGTAGGCGTTTAAGATGGCGTATGTGCTGTACATTTGATGCTTGGCAAGTTGCTCTATTTTGGCTAGATTGGCGGTAGTATAAATATGAAGTGCGCGTGCCGAATGGGCAATCTTTGGTGTTATCTTGATTGAATAAAGTGGTTCGAAGAAAGTCCAGGCCAGAACACAAAAATATCACATTTTCACTATTCATGAGGACCGTTCTCGTTCTCGGACCACTACCGAATTTTTTCTTTTTGTATTTTTGTAAACTATAATGGGTTACCTAAAGGGATAAAAATTTTCAGAGCGGCCGGTACTGTATCTAATGAGCTATAGGCATATAACCTAAAAAAATCTAGCCCCAGTTTGCATGGAAATTGACTGTAAAACGCCATAACTCCAGTGTGGAGAGGGCTAGAAGGCTAAAAATTTCCCTGCAGGTAGGGTCCCATAGGGGGTATGTGTGTACAAAATTTCAGCTGGCTGCGTCCACTGGAACCTAAAAATAATAATGCAATAATAATAATAATAATAATAATAATAATAATAATAATAATAATAATAATAATAATAATAATAAATAATAATAATAATGCACCGAATAATGCACTTTATGTAATTTTCGCCTTAAAACGGGTCAGGAGGGTTTGCGCATCTATAACTCCTCAACGAGAGCGAATTTTGAGATGCGGCTTTTTGCATTCGATTCCCCATGTGTTGTAGTACTTATTCGTGAACCGAACAGGAAATGTGAAATATTGAGGGTGTCCGGCCTTCTATAGTCAGACTCTCACACGACTCAGAAACCTTGCCTTAATTAGTGGCGCGCGAGCGAGGAAAGAGAAGACAGCCACACACTTCTATTGACCAGCGCCCATCGTTTATTGCCCCAACCAACACAGCTCGCGTTGATTGACAGCACAAGTTTTTTCTGTCTGTTGGGTTTATTGGAGGAGTTTCCGCGGTCCTTTTCGACAAAAAGGACTGCAAAAAGGACGGGGATATCCCCGTCCTTTCTCGATGGGACGGGGATTTCCCCGTCCTTTTCGTTATCCGGTGAGGAAGGGACCCCTAAACCGTCCGACTATAGCCTATTCACATCGGAAGTAAATACTGTACGTCCGGCGTAAGCCCAGCGTGGCCATAGTTGTCCATGCTTTTGCATTGCACTGAGTCATATAGACGCTGAGCGTACTACGCCCGTCGCACGTCTGCGATGTGAATGGGTTACCGTATTTACCCATGCATAGCCCCCCCTATGCATAGCCCCATATTGGCAAAACATAAAAAATGACCCATGCATAGCCCCCCCCCCCCCCCGATGCATAGCCCCCTATGTACTGTACAAGACCCCAACCTACCTACACAAAGCTGGCTCATAAGCTACCCATAGCCACTCCAACACCAAGCTAGATGCCTATTATAAGCCTGCTTGGGGGCGCATTGTACTAGAATAACCCTGTTTTGACCTCAATTAAGCCCTAAAAGCATGTGCTTTTGAGAATTAAAAAATATGCCTCTGTGCGCCTCTCAAAAACATAAAAAATGTCCCATGCATAGCCCCCCCACGATGCATAGCCCCCCCCCCCCTTTGCATAGCCCCATATAGGACCGGTCAATTTTTTCTTAGCGTGGGTAAATACGGTATTGCATTACCGATCGAAAAACGCCCCGAAAGAAAAGGCGCCCCCTTGCAAACAGACCCGAAAAAAAATAACGCATGTAGTGAATAACGGTCGGTCTGAACTGAAGAACTGCTCTATGTATGCAGGTGCTCCGATATCGTCAGTCACTATCCAGAGTATGCCGTGGAGTTTTCTGGTTGCGGAGAGGCAGAAGAGGAGGAAGATGTGGGCTTCTGCTCTCAGGTGGCCATATTTGTGCACGCGGAAGGCTGGAAGGATTACAGCGATCGCGTAAAACCGGAGAAATTGACGGCGATGAAAAATGAAAAGGCTTCTCTACCGTACACTGAGGTACGTAGGTATTTTAGGTGGCAGGTGTAACGTACTAGGTGGGGAATAAAAAAGCAAATAAATTTTAATTTGGGGTAAATCCGGCCGGTTTTATTGGTGCGGTAGACCTGGCCATATGCCTATGGACATAGGCTTAGGCTTCGCTGAGGACAGAGCCTTACTAGTAGGCTAGGCTTAGCTATGGACATAGGCTTAGGCTTAGGCTTAGCTATGGACATTAGCTTAGGCTTAGGCTTAGGCTTAGCTAAGGACATAGGCTTAGGCTTAGCTAAGGACAGAGGCTTAGGCTTAAGCTTAGCTAAGGACAGAGGCTTAGGCTTAGCAATGGACAGAGGCTTCGGCTTAGGCTTAGCTATGGACATAGGCTTAGGCTTAGGGTTAGCTAAGGACAGAGTCTGAGGCTTAGGCTTAGGCTTAGCTATGGACAGAGCCTTAGGCTGAGGCTTAGCTAAGGACATAGGCGTAGACTTAGCTATGGACAGAGGCTTCGGCTTAGGCTTAGCTATGGACAGAGGCTTCGGCTTGGGCTTAGCTAAGGACATAGGCTTAGGCTTAGCTAAGGACAGAGCCTTAGGCTTAGCCTTAGCTATGGACAGAGGCTTCGGCTTAGGCTTAGCTGTGGACATAGGTTTAGGCTTAGGTATGGACATAGGCTTAGGCTTCGCTTAGGACAGAGCCTTAGGCTTAGGCTTAGCTATGGACATAGGCTTAGGCTTAGCTATGGACAGAGGCTTCGGCTTAGGCTTAGCTATGGACATAAGCTTAGGCTTAGGCTTAGGCTTAGCGAAGGACATAGGCTTAGGCTTAGCTATGGACATAGGCTTCGGCTTAGGCTTAGCTATGGACATAGGCTAGGCTTAGGCTTAGCTAAGGACAGAGCCTGAGGCTTAGGCTTAGCTATGGACAGAGGCTTCAGCCTCGGCTTAGCTATGGACATAGGCTTAGGCTTAGGCTTAGCTAAGGACAGAGCCTTAGGCTTAGCCTTAGCTATGGACAGAAGCTTCGGCTTAGGCTTAGCTGTGGACATAGGTTTAGGCTTAGCTATGGACATAGGCTTAGGCTTAGTTATGGACATAGGCTTCGGCTTGGGCTTAGCTATGGACTTGACTTAGTTAGGCATAGGCTTAGGCTTAGCTATGGACTTAGGCTTAGGCTTAGGCTTAGTTATGGAGGACCTTTGGTGTGCTTGTTTAGTACCCCATAATAGCCGAGTTTACCCCGCACTACCGTACAAGTAGGTATGTTTTGTTGTGCAGGTGGAAACGATCGACTATCCCTTCGACAAGACGGCGCGCATCTCCGTCAGGCTGGAATGCGCCGTGCGCGACGCCCTCTCCAGCATCTACTACGCGTATAGCGACCGGGGAAGGGTGCAACGGCTTCAGAAAGACGACAAACCTCTGGCCAGTAAACCGATGT
The DNA here is from genome assembly GCA_030247985.1 of Epsilonema sp. ZAB3_2. Taxonomy (NCBI): domain Eukaryota; kingdom Metazoa; phylum Nematoda; class Chromadorea; order Desmodorida; family Epsilonematidae; genus Epsilonema; species Epsilonema sp. ZAB3_2. Next base: position 9,263 of record JASAMW010005173.1, read on the forward strand.
CATTATCATTCCCGGCCTGGGAAAGTGCCGAGCTTGCTACAAGTGCAGGTAAGAGTAAGGTTACTTTATGTTGGGTGGTCCGGGGTAGTTCGGGCTGGCGATCCCTTGCTTGAATTATGCCGCGCCCGCTCTCGTTGGCATGTGTGGGTACTGTGAAAACTGGTAAACGCGCTCATACTTATGCAATACAATACATAACGTAGGTAACGTGCAATAACTGCAATAACGTGCAATACTTATGCAACGTGCAATAATTGCAATAACGTGCAATACTTATGCAATAATGTACAGGGTGTCTCACGTAGACCTCCCTAACGATCGAGCCTTATAACTTCCGTACTACAGCAGATATCAAGCTGAAATTTTGTCCCCAGAAACCCAAGAATATACCATACTTTGTAGCAAAATTTGAGCCGGATAGTCCCACAGCGAACGCCATTACAGGCGTAGAAATTTTGGACCCTGTTTTTTTCATTTTCCGCACTGAGCATGGTTTTGAGATTAGAATCTTCTACTCAGCATGGTCAAGAAGCTTATTTGACATGGCAATATGGTGGAACAACAATGGCTGAACATTATCACAGTCCAGAACACAAAGTATGCAAAACTACAGGCGATTTACCGCCCATGACAGCGTTCAAGAAGTTGTCGAGGTCAATACTGGAACCACCGATTTCAAAATGTAGAAAAACGTGGTCGCAACTTTTCAAGCTCGTAATTTCATCCCTAGTTAACCTATCTGGCTCAAATTTTGCCACAAAGTATGGTATATTCTTGGGTTTTTGGGGACAAAATTTCAGCTTGATATCTACTGTAGTACGGAAGTTATAAGGCTGAGTCGTTAGGGAGGTCTACGTGAGACACCCTGTACATATTGCACTGTATGTGCAATAAATAACATGGTTTTTTCCTGCTAGATTCCAGTTCAACCGTCCCTGATTTGAACCTGAAGGAGAAGCTGCAGCTGTCGGAACCAGAAACGGATTTGGTGGTTCTTCGCGAGGAGGTGATTGGTTCGTCTCTCGGCGTTATGATTCCACTGCACGAGCTGATGCAACGACGGACCGTCCGCGATCTCTGTGATGATCCTGTAGAAGTCGGGTAAGCTGGGGCAAATTCGGTCCGATCCGATCCAGCTATGTTTGCCGTTGTTACGTAGGGTATTGTAAAGTTTGGTTTATGACCACCCGATATCGAATATAACCCAAGCAAATTGGTCGACTTTGTTCGCATAAGCCGATCGATCGGGTAATGAACCAAACTTTACGATACTGTGGGGTACTGTAATGACTCGTGTATAACCCCCCTTCGTGTATAACCCCCCTCGTATATAACCCCCCCAAATCGGCGACTAACGCCAATTGCACTCGTTGCAAAAATCGGTAGAAATTGAAGGTTTTGCTAGCATGGAGAGATGTTTTTTAGCGTTTTCTAGCTAAAACAGAAGCTGTAATTGCCTTGTCAGGCAATTTTGAAGCATCTGCCATGTCATGAAGAGTACAAACAAGCCTAAATTACTAAGGCGGAAAAAATATTAGGCTCTAAACCCCACTTTTGATAAATGCACTCGTGTATAACCCCCCTTCGTGTATAACCCCCTCTCGTATATAACCCCCCCCCCCCAATTGGCCACTAATTTTTTGACATCCCCATGGGGTTATACACGAATCATTACAGTAATCCGGCCACCTAAGCTCCTTTGAACTTGCTGTTTCAGCAAATGATGAACCAAATAGCGCATACTGAATAGAGGAGAGTCCACGGAATCGATTGATATGATATTTGTTTCAATCTTGGTCCATTGGTTGCTGAGATATGCAACCCTGAACCCACGGTGCCGGATTCTCCAAGGTCGGGTTTCATACTACCAGCCGGGCCGAAAAATGGGAGAGAAATAAATTGGACCGATTGGGTATCGAACCCGCTACCCTTGGTCACAACGCTGAAGTCTAGGTCCGCAACTAATGGATCATTCACATTGGCAGGAAACGTGCTCGGCGTACGCCCGGCGCGTGTCTTCTATGTGAACGGGCCATAATGCCTCTACTTTATAGGTCGTTTATCGCTGTCAGGGGCTGGCACTACGATTTCTCCAATGATTCCATATTTCACGTGATCGAAGATCTCGCTTCGTCTTCATCCACGTCGGATGGAGAAGAAGAGAATGAGTTGGAAAATGACCAGAAGTGATGACAGCTATTCTGTGGATTAATAGATACTGCCACCGTCGTGCTGCAATGTGAACACTGCCTGTCTGTGTTGGTCTCGATTTTAGTTGCCGTGAAACTATGAAAGCACTGTTATGCATTCTTTGGTATATTCACAGATGTGATGTGTGCAGCATGGGCTTGCTTCTTGCTGCTATCTTCATGTGTAGATTTTTAACGAGAATACATGTGTATCCAGTACACCTACAGTATTATGTCAAAAGTACCGTATGTGGTACAAAAAATCTTTGAAGAGCTAAAATAATTAGACTATTTGAATAAATAAGTTTGAAAACTTCGAAATCGAATGATTTAGCTGAATTCCACTTTGTCGAGTTGGGTTGCAGTTACTGTACCACCAAGCAGGCAACACTATCACATCAACGTCATACTTGCATGCCTGGTACGTACATACTGCGTACATATACAGTATATATGATGACGAGCGGTTACATATAGCCTACATTACGATTACATATGCACAGATGGTGGCTGAGATTGTTAATGAAGGCGAAACTTTAAAAAAGCTTTACAGATTCCCTGTTGGTTGAGCCTAACTGAAGCTGAAGTGACTGAAGCAAGAAGAGAGTAATCGCACAAGCTTTTGCCTCTGCCACTTTTGTTTTCTACTCATTTTCGCTAACGCTGAAGAAGAACCCAAAGAATTTCCGCATATTTTCAGTTTTAGGTTTTTTTTTGGAAGCCTCCTCCACTTGCTTTTTACTTGGGTAAATTGTGGAGGGTGGCAAAGTTTTCGCATTTTCCCATTCTCCTATCCCGCATACGCCACCCATGTACAATCGTGAGATTATTTTCCAATTTTTGTGTAAAATCGTATCGATTACGGTAAATGTTTGCTTGGCATAGAAATGTCGTTGGAAATTGAGCAAACGTACGCCAACGTATAGCTAAGCAAAACTAGAGGCCGGTCCCTTTTCTGGGCATTGCGCTCAGCATTGGCAAATAATGTTCGAGGCGCTAATTTCGATGCTAATCTTCAATTAGCTTTGGTCTGTTGCTCTTGTATCTGTTTTGGGCTGCTGGAATTAGCATGATCGAATTTTTCCCTCTGAAAGCGACAGGGAAAACCGGCGAATGATCTTTTCGGCTTTTTCTCCTTTTCAGGATGGAAGGGAGATATAAAAAACCCAAAGGCGGAAAAGATTGAATGTGCTTTTCCTTTTTCCAACAGATTCTTTTTGTACTGTACGGTCTACGTCTTACAGTAGTGTAGTTACTGAACATAAATGTACAAAATAACATGCTTCCACTATGTACTATACGTACAACGCACGTATTTTCGGCGTTTGATGACAGAACCAGAAAACGCCAGAGAACCAAAAAAATAACGCTATCAAAGGGCGTCATTTGAAGATTCAAGCAAGCCCGAGAACCAAATCCGGGTTGCAATGAAAACCGGCAATTTTCCAGTTTATTAGCCCTCTTGATGCCCGCGCAAACTAACTCTTGATTGAGCCTTGTGAACGGTATTCAACTATTCAAACTGGGATTATTTCATGGCGGTAGGCGGTAGTACATATATAGTATGTATATATTCATACATACACAACACAAAGTCAAGAAGAGTCTTCTACTTGGAAGTCAGATAACTACTGTAGGAAACTGTTTGTGTCGGTAATAAACTTTAACCACAAAACCCCCCCCCCCCCCCCCCCCCCCCCCCAAGAACAACAACGACCCCACCAAAGAAAGCAAGAAGAAAAAAAAACACACACCCCCAACCCAAACCCCCCAAAAAAAAAAAAAAGAGCCACCCCAAACCAACCAAAAAACACCACACACACCCCCCAAAAACACAAAAACCACCAAAACCCCCCCACCTTAAATACCGCCTACTAGTGTATACTTATGTTCGGAATGTTTACGTAGCCTACATTGGCGTCATTGATTTTGTAATTTGTATTCCTGTCGTTGTTGTCGATTGAAAAGTAATCTTTCGCGCTTGTATTTCAGCGCATCCGGTCAAGTTCAAAATAATATCTTCATATCATTTTACGAGAATCCGCATTATTCGTGGTTAGAAAAACTATCGGCGAAAAAAATTGGACAATACAAGTAAAAATGACGTCGACGACTCCGCAGGCAGCGATCTAAACTTTCACAAAATACCGCGAGGTACAGTAGCTATGTATCAATCAACATCAACCAAAACCAACCCAACCGGTCAATAATAGAGAAGTTACGTATAAAATCCGATGGGATATGAACAATATGGAACTGTTGCGTCATCGATTGCTAAGAGCTGCAAAGATCGGCGATTGCTGCCGCTGATATGGACGACGCGGGTAGTGCCGGACGTCGCGTGTTATGAAAAAGCAAAACGTCCGTACTTTGTCCTTAATCGTCTGCACGTTCACATATCTGCTGGTAGGCGCCGCCGTATTTGACGCTTTGGAATCGGACAACGAAATGAAGCAGCGACATCTGGTGGCCAGACTGAGAAGTAAGCTGAAAGTGAAGTACAATATTTCGGCGGAGGACTACGATATCATTGAGACGGTGATCGTCAAGAGCATTCCGCACCGAGCTGGATATCAGTGGAAATTCGCTGGAGCCTTTTACTTCTCCACTACCGTCATCACAACCATTGGTAGGTACTGGCCCGCTACAGACGTGCTCCGAGTTTGCTCCGAGCGAGTTCGCTCCGAGTTTGGAATGACTTCGTTTTGATCCGTAACGAACGTCAATGACTCACACGACTTCGAATTACAAATTCGGTTGATCACACGCACGTTCAGAAAAACGGAGCGAGTTCGGAGCGAACTCGGTGATTTTGCATGTTGAAGCATAGTTAGGGCTCCGAATTCGGAGCGAATTCGAAGTTCACGTCTGTAGCGCCCCAACTGTTCGAGTATGTACCGTAGTACGGTCGTACATACATACATACCGTATTTATCGGTGCATAGCCCTATGGGGCCAATGGGGCTATTAATGGGGCATGGCCCCATGGGACTATGCAAAAATTGAGAGGTCCAATAATATGGGGCTATGCATTGGGCATTTTTTATGCTTCGCTAATATGGGGCTCTTCATTGGGGCCTGTGCACCGGTAAATACGGTACACCCTACTGTATGTATTAAAAGATGTTTATACGGTACACCCTACTGTATGTATTAAAAGATGTTTTAAAGGTCAGCTTTACAGGTCAGGTACGAATGGCCATACGTACGGTAATAAATTAAGAACAGTTTCGATAAATATCCCCTTTATCGGCATCTTATTTTTACTAACATAAGTTATAAAAAAGTAGTATGTTATTATCGTGCATGGCGCGCATGCATTTGCCGTATTTTGATCACAACAAAAATGCTGCTTCTGGCTGCGTCTTTTTATGCTCCCGGAAAGTTCATGATGCGTACACAGTTCTTAGTTGATGCGTACAGTAAATGTCGAAAAATTCAGTAGTTAGGTCTCAATTGAAATGATAAGGCCAAAGACGAATATTGTGGCTGGCATGATAGCGGAAGCAGCTGACGTCAATGGCCGGGTCCTTGGAAATCGGGCCGCCGCATGCGAAGAACATATAAAAATCCGACCGACCGATGAGGGCGAATTTGATTGGGAAAGAGTGCAAAGCAAAACGAGCGTGCGGCTTTTTCGCTGAAAGATGTGAGCGTTAATGACGGGTTTTTCCAAATTGGCTACTACACATACGTTTGTATGGTAGTGTCACAACAGATGGCAGCTTGTTGGTTTGGTTGCTTGGGTTAGCTTAGCGTTGCTCAAAAGGAGAAGTTGTCGGACTGAGGTCATCCAGGTGTGTGTACCGTGTAGTGTTGTGGTTCAATGGTTAGGACGCTCGCCGTGGAACGCGAGGTCTAGGGGGGGGGGGGGGGTTCGATTCCCTGACCGGCACATCTGGCAAATTTTTCTTTCTGGTTTCTTCTACGTACACCATATCCTGCAATAGAGCACCACCAAAAACAGCCTGTTGCCTTTCCAAATTCGCACCTAACCTAGTATGTTTTCGCAACGTATACATACCACGAACGAACTACGTAGTAACTACAGTGTTTCAGTATTACTCTTGATGGTGGAGTAGAGTCTGGAGTCTAGAGAGATGGGCGCCTCATTGCTAGGGGTTACACTTCTGTTTGTACAACAGATGTGCACTTGTATCCTGCAGCAGCTGCGAAATGCCTCAAGCCAGCCAGCAGCAACACGGCGCGAAGTTTTAATGTGGCGTCTTGTGACGTACTGTACGTACATTTCACATACGTACATACATACCCTACAGTGGCACTGTATTGCCACGGGGCTACCAAAATCAAAAACGCAAGAAGTGAAAGTGGTGGTGGAAATGAACAGAAACAAACGTACGTAGCAACACATAGCATTATTAGGCGAAGCGCAGACTTCTGCACAGATGAAATACAGCAGTGCCGCTAATGCACTCCAAAAGGGATCTGTTCCGTACACGATGAGATGAAGTACGAGCCGAGCGAGACCGAGTGCCACTTTCTGGCGTAGCGGATTAGATAGCCGTACTTTATCACCTAATCCGACCAAAAGAAGACCGCTTAGAGCTGACGCTGTATCAACCTTTAGCGCAGCTGCGCTGCATTCGACCCCCCAAGTCAAGAAGCGTCACTACAAACAATACATTACATTGCAATATGGGAAGGGGTGTAATAATGTATATGTGTGTGTAGTATGGTTAGGCTTAGGTTAGCCTAGTATGCCCAAAGCTAACCTAAGCCTAACAGTTAGGCTTAGCTTAGCTTTCGGCATAGGCTTACGTTTAGCTATGGGCATAGGCTTAGGCTTAGGCCTAGCTATGGACATAGGCTTAGGCTTAATAGCTATGGACATACACTACGTAGGCTTAGGCTTAGCTACGGACATAAGTAGGCTTAGGTTTAGCTATGGACATAGGGTTGGGCTTAGCTATGGACATAGGCTTAGGCTTTGGCTTAGCTATGGACATAGGCTTAGGCTTAGGCTTAGCTATGGACATAGGCTTATAAGCGTTTATTAGGCTTAGGCTTTAGCTATGGACATAGGCTTAGGCTTAGGCTTAGCTATGGACATAAGCTTAGGCTTAGGGTTAGCTATGGACATAGGCTTAGGCTTAGCCATGGACATAAGCTTAGGCGTAGGCTTAGCTATGGACATAGACTTAGGCTTAGCTATGGACATAGGCTTAGGCTTAGGCTTAGCTATGGACATAGGCTTAGGCTTAGCTATGGACATAGGCTTAGGCTTAGCTATGGACATAGGCTAGGCTTAGCTATGGACATGGGCTTAGGGTTAGGTTTAGCTATGGACATACTGTAGGCTTAGGCTTAGGCTTAGGCTTAGCTATGGACATAGGCTTAGGCTTAGGCTTAGCTATGGACATAAGGTTAGGCTTAGTTATGGGCATACCTAGGCTTAGGCTTACCAGCAGCTACCTACGTAGGACACCATACAGACTACAGACATTGGCCTAGGCTTAACTAGGTACTATAGACATGCCAGCTATAGACATAGGCTTCTCTCTCATTGCAGGTTACGGTCATTCCACGCCTCTGACAGTGGGCGGCAAGACGTTCTGCATGTTCTATGCCTTGGCCGGCATTCCGCTGGGTCTGGTCATGTTCCAGAGTATCGGCGAACGCCTGAACACCTTCAGCGCTTTCGTGTTGGGTAGCGTCATGCGCGCCGCCCGGCCGCCCGCGGAAGTCACGCAGACCAAGCTCATCATGGTGGCGTCCTTCTGCGGTACGTCTGTGATGGCGGTCGGCGCGTACGCTTTCCATCGATTCGAAGGATGGGAATACTTCGATTCGCTCTACTACTGCTTCATCACTCTTACCACTATTGGTACGTGCAGGTACATACCCATGCCATGCACCGTATACTGAGGTACTGTGGGGTAAACCCGGACACCTCTGCCATATACCTACCTACGTATCTCAGCAACCATAAGACCGATTGAGACAACAATCGATTCCTTGAACTCTCCTCTTTCAAATGAGCTACCATGTTCATCATTTGATGAAGCGGCAACTTTAGAAAAGCCTTTGGTGTCCGGGTTTACCCCACAGTACCCTACCTGATAAATTCCAGGACCAGTGCGGCAACACCGACGCAATGCTACTATAGATTAAAGAAAGGGTACCGTACCGGTAGGGCGAATACTCAGACAGTTTGACAATATCACCATAATTTCCCTTTTTGCTTTTCTTAAATTCAGGATTCGGCGACTTCGTGGCGCTGCAGAAGGACGAGGCGCTGGAGCGCAAGCCGCACTACGTCGTCTTCAGCCTCATCTTCATTCTGTTCGGCTTGACGGTGGTGTCGGCGGCGATGAACCTGCTGGTGCTGCGCTTCCTGACGCTCAACACGGAGGACGAACGACGCGAGGCGGAGGAGGCGGAACTGGCGGCGCGCGGCCTCGTCCGCGTTCGCGGCGACATCATCACGACGGCCGACGGCGGCAGCGTCCTGTCGCTTTCCGACGACTACGACGACGACGACGACGACGATTTTCGGCAGGTCGACGCCGGCGATCAACCAATGAGCGGCAGGCGACGGAAGGAGTCGACGACAGGTGGACGACGGCGAAAAACGACGACGGCGCCGCCGGTCTTCGTCGATCCGGATCAGGACGGAGCCTCCATCTGTTCTTGCAGTTGCTACCAGCTGCCGTATTCGATCGCGGCGAACCGCGGCAGCGGTCACCGCTTTTTCACGCCGACTAGTGGACGAGTGAATTCAATCGCCAGCCCTGCCTCCGGTTGTACAAACACTGTAGAAACAGCGTCGACTCCGTATTATTTCAGTACTGCGCAGACGACACAACCGGTTGTGGCGAAGACGTCCTCTCACTTCGACCCTGAAAACCACCCAACGAAAAGCGAAAGAAAGCAGCAACAGGAAACGTCCGTGGCTCCAGTCCATGTTCATGTCCCGTCCATGTCCTCATATACAAGCAGGCGACTTTCTTTCTAGCATATAGGGTTGCAATTGCGTAAAACACAGCCAATCGATGACGAGTCACAAATGATCGATGGATAGGATGGGGTTATCGACCTGTGATA